>JAABKM020000025.1:364490-378499 GCA_016277805.2 Papilio aristodemus | reverse complement strand
AATGGAATAATTACGTAGCTGGTGGACACGATCCATTGTCTGTCAGCTTTTTAATTCATTTGTTATGTTTTTCAGATATTACACGTATCTATCATTGTCTAATTTTATATTGTCATTAGGTAAACATTCTTAGTTAACTAGCGGCAATATAAAATTAAACATTTAATTATGTTATGATATATTAAACGAATAGTTAATAAAATGTTACATTAATTTACGAAACCATTAAAATGGAGTGAAGTTTTGCAACTTCAGAAAAAGAAATTTAAAAGGCATTGTTTCAGAAGGTGTACCAAGCAGTAATATTTTTATTCATCCTTTTAACCATTCAAAGTACTCTCTTGATAGCTGAGAAACTAGTTGCACTTGAGTTATGAATTTTTCGTGAAATATCTCACAGGAAAGCAACCCGTGTGCACTTAGCCTAGGGCTGTTTGTGCTTTACTCGAGATTCATCTCTCGCTTCAAGACGTCGGCTGCACTAATTACTCACAGCATTTGGACGTTTGTTACATCACAGTTCGAGCTCGTTAAAGTTACAACTCTCTAGTTTAGGTCCCGATTGAATTATTTAATCAGAATTAAGTTATTTTGTAAATCATCAAACAATGAAATCAAGCACTATAGACACATTGCGTGCAAGTAATAGGCTGATAAGATATATCTAACTATGGCAGGCTCCACTACCTTGATATGAGGAATGCAATACATTGAAGCTGAATTTATAAAGTTATCTTTAGCCATGCCGAATTTAACGTAGACCACGCTTACTACCAAGGCGAAATTAGTTATAATAGATTGCAAAATAGTTTAGGAGTAAATCAGTTTACCTTAGAAAATGATTTTTTATTGAATTTTGCGAAATCGTATAAGATACTAAAAAATTCAATTAATTCGAATTTTCGAAACAGAGAAATTTTAATTGAATTTATATTGTAACAAATATTGCTTTTAATGTTAAATTTCAAATGAGAACGAACAATTTGGATATAAAATTTTGGCTGAAAGGTTAATTGTCCTTTATAGAACGATGAGGAAGGCCACAGAGTTGCTACTCGAGAGGCGGAGACTAGCCTCGGCAGCCCTGGCGTCCGTTCTGTTTTAAAAGAGTATCCACATCGGACAACGGCCAAAGCCGGTGCACCGAAAAAGAATTACATACGCCGAGTTTTTGTAGTCGCCAAGCATACAATGCGCATCAGAAATAACCGGATAATGCTGACGCGCCGCCGGAGCAGACGATGGTGCCAAGCGAATCACATGATTCACATATTAGACGGGTCACGAGCGACTCCCACATACGTACGGAACATTAACGAGCCGATTCCGTCGGCATCGCGCGGATGTAGGTGGCCGGTAGCTTCCGAGGCGCCTCCACTCCGATAGATATATTCGATTTAACAGATTTCCTGTTTTTAGTATGTACATAAAATAATAAACAAAATACTAACTATTATTTACGTGACGCTGACGCAAAAGTTCTAACGATTTTGTGTTCACGTCACGAAATAATAGTATAAATATAAAATAATTTTATTTGTTTTGAGGAGGCACAGGTGACGCGCGCCGGCACGCAGCGAGCACGCCAGCACACGCACTAGCGCAGGCCGCGCGCGACGCGGAGTGTGCGCACACGGCCGCGCGGCGCGTTGACGCGCGCTCAATAAAATTTATCTCCGCCCAGCGCGAAACTGTGTCAGTTATTCGCATTCTCTATTTTTTAGTGCTATTTATGTACGATATTTATTTGTGTTAGCAACAATATTTATAATCCGTTGAATTGTTTGGGGCCGCGTTCGAATCCTAATTTCGAGAAATGTCTCTGCGGCATTAAGACGTCGACTTGTCACGATTTAATGTTTGAAGTCGCATAGAGGGGCCTACGTATATACAGTTTTTATATTCTCTAGGTTGACTTATATTATATTGCTCTAATTCAAATTACAGGAACGGTCGTTACTAGTTATTTCCATGGCAGCTGGCCACATAGGTACATGAATAATTGAAATCGGTGTGTTTTTGTTGAAATGTTTATTTCTCGGCAATTGAATTAATGTTTATGATCGAAACGTATCGTATCGTAAGTAGGATCAGACGAGAAGTTATTCTAAAATCATTATTATTCACAAAACGTAGGCAGTAATTTAATAAATCCATAATTACACCTATACTATATACTTTAAGCTGAAGAATAACACAAGTCGACTTGTACAATTGTACACAACATTTGTTCAGCTACGTGTTATATATAAACACCAGGCACTCCGTATGTTAACCTATTTATAACGATGCGGCCGAACTATATCGTGTTTACTAAAAACTTAGGTATTTCATAATAATCGCACCGATACGGATACAGATTCATCGAAAAATTCTAATTATTTTATGACACAATTTGGATCGTACAATTGAATATTAAATGTATGTAACGTAGCGTTAATTAGTGATACCAGCCATATGTACATTGCTGTATGGAAACGGGAGACAATCAAACGCCAATCATGGGCGCCGCAGTGCACAGTAGTCAACAACAGAAATGACATCGCCCTACTTTTAAGCTAAAAACATACAATTAATAAATACTCTTTAAATTTTGCATGCTGTTTAGTTCCTTATAATTGTGACAAATAGTTCTCTTTTATTATTTTACTTAAGATTATAGTATAGGAGTTATTAATCTATTAATGCGTAAATACAATTAACAACACATATTGTCTGCTAGATGACAATTTGTAATT
Organism: Papilio aristodemus; assembly: GCA_016277805.2. NCBI lineage: Eukaryota > Metazoa > Arthropoda > Insecta > Lepidoptera > Papilionidae > Papilio > Papilio aristodemus. The sequence goes on along the minus strand of JAABKM020000025.1, from coordinate 375,761 downwards.
AGCAAGTTAGCAATATCACATTAAATTAGCCGTAGCAATGTTGCACGTAGTTTGTATACTTCTAGGTAAAAGGGGCGGTTACAGAACGACATAATATAATTTACTTTACAAACATATATTTTATAGATATAAAATGTATCATCGCATGTCTATTAACAGTTGAAAGAAGATTCTTTCAATTAAAATGTGTTGTCTGTATGTCATTTAAAAAAATTGTCTAAATAATTAGAAGAGTGGGATACATTAGTTATAAAGAAATAAAGTATCTGACATTGCCAGGAAACTTGCAAAACTTAAGTGCTACTGGGTCGCCCCCAATAGCACTTAAGTTTTGTGATATACGTAGGGAACGTAGGCTTCTTTCAAGACGAATCGATGATCTGGTCTGGACGCCATGAGTCTGTTAGTGGAAGAATATCGCATGAGACGATAAAGTAGATCTTGAAAGGTTTTTAAATGTATAATTTTAACTGGTTAATGAAGTATATAATTTCGATTTTGTTGATTTGGAAGGTTGTAATTTCTACTGAGCCAACATAGCACATATTTTTTGTGCCCATTATTAATGTTTACATTATAATGGAACGACAAGTAATACTTAATTTTTTTTATTGGTCTATTGTTTATTGAATTATCATTTATTTTTCTCCTGGATCTTAAAACGTAGTACATCAAAGTTATTTAAGTTTATTGTACATATGAAATTGAATCTTATTGCAATAATTATTAAAGTGCAATTTGAGCGCGTGGTATGAACAAATAGCGATTGTGGCATTAGTGAGGCCAAGGTCGGAACGCTATGTTTAGGCTGTTGACGGGTGCAGGGAGACGGCGGGGCGGCAGAGGGGCGGGAGATCAGCTGTGAATTGTGTTCGCAAACGCATCTACAGAAGAAGAAGTGAAATCGTGTAGTATTAATCGGCTTATTATAAACTACCGGAATATTTTAATAAAATAACAGAATGATAAGAAATATTAAAGAAAATATAATATTTATTACATAATACGAATGACGAGAAAAAATGTTTAAATTTTACAGAGAAAAGTTGTTTGTACAAAATGTGGAAATAAAAAAAAACGTTTTAACAAATAATGCAAAAGTTGTATAGCCGCAATAAAATGTCAAATTTAGGATACAAATGGTACGTCTTTCTTTACACATATTACACACAAAAATTTTAGGTGTTGATAACTTTTTTTGTCGACACGCTTATTGAGTTTACGATAAAACTAACGACCTTTTATTCTGGTGGTGTAAATAAATAGTTGTTACTTCACCGGTGCTAAGTAAATATACTTCTAATAATCTATCGTAAAGAAGAAGAAGTTTATTTATTTTTATGTCTTTTGATCAATCTAAGTTTTTTAAGTTTTTTTTATTTCATCATATCGACGAAGAATAACAGGATGATCGTCAGTCAAAAATTAAAGTCAAACGTCTCAATTCATATTACATAACTGCAACCCATAACAATCCGCAACAAACTAACGAGTTGCAGTTGCGTTGCCTACCTTTAACGGACACGAAAGAAAAATAGATATTTCTTTTCTTATCCATCCCACCCTCCGTCAAATCCTCTTTCCCATCCTTCCTCTATTAGAAATTGGAAAAGGAATACGATTATGCCCTCAACACCTCGTCACACTCATCAGATTAAATGCAGAATACTTGAAGCCTGTTTACTTTGCGGTTATGTGGTAAGAGTCATGCTTGAAAATTAACATCTGAAGAAAACATTTTGTGTTTAAAGTTGTGTTTTTGTGTTAAACAAACAAATTATTATCTTTGAGCTATTTGTTTGAGCTTACATCAGACCGCAATGGCACCACTCTATTTTACGTAAATTCAATTATATTGCTTTGTAGATTGTACCGTAATTTATTTGTTAAGTATCTGATTGTACCTCAATTTGATTAATAACGCTAATCTTGACTGAATACTGCTCACATCTCGCAATGTTCTTTGGTTAAACTGTAAATTTGTATATTGTGCCTTAATCCTTGGGATTACGTTCAAATATTCAACGCGTCACCCTATGGAGTATCCAACCTGAATGCAATATTAGATTACCTTTTCATCAATATTAATGCCATATAATACTGTTACAACTAAGTAGACTCCTCTCTGTCGTGTTATATTGAGTGCAAAGTTCTCAACGCCCAATATTAATAACATATATTTGTTTATTGTCGCTTATCAATGTGTTGCCGCGATGTCTTCAATGATAACCTATTTTATCTGCATCTTTGATCCTTGTTAGTTGAAGCCATTATGTTTTATGGCAAATTATGATAAGAAATAGTATTGCTGCAGGAAAGTGTGCATTTACAATGATATATTGCTCTAGTACAACAATTTAGCATAAAATTCACAAAATACAACAATGTAAAGTAAGTTAATATACCTACATTTGTATCCAGAATACTACGCAGTTATTCTTGTTCTCAACCAGACATTTACTAAAGAAACAAAGCAAACCCGACCCGTCACCGCATATGTAAATTCAACTAATTCAAATGTAAACTTCGTTAATTTATGGACTGCACTACCCACACATCAGACCCGTCAAAAAGACACCTAATAGTTTCTGCTAGCTCTTTGTGTCATAAACAATTACTTTATTACACAAGGTACTATTCTATTTTTAGTTTTAGTTTATTTAGGAATCCATGAAATTTATTATTAATTATTTTCAATAATCCCGGGGGAGGTTTTCTTATGCTTTTTTGCGTTAATTCACTAAGGTTCTATTATACATACGCATGAACAATTAAGTAACATTATTCAATAAATATATTAATAATTGTTTTATTTGGTGTGTCCATCGATGGATTGAATTTGCCTTCAGATCTTCGAGTAGAATTGTATTGGATGTACGTACTATGACGTCACACCGACTCGCGCTCAACAAAAGAGCGATATGGCGTGGATCGAATCGTTCACACAGCGAATAACTATCGAGAAGGACTTTTCTCAGACTTTATCGACTACTTATCGACTACTTTATCTATCGAAAGTCGACTCAAATAATTTATACCGGTCAGTTGCCAAGTCTGATTCCTAAACCGGTTTACAGAGACAATTTTTTAGTGATGTTTAGTGGTATATAGTCAAAATAGGGTAAGCACTAGTTTAGCAGTCTTTTCATTCCTCTTTTGAAGATACAATAGTCACAATAATGTCATGGTATGTTCAACTTATAGAAAACTAATGAGTGTTTCTTTATCAAAAGCTTAAAGCGTTTTAAATAAACAAAAATATCTAAATACAAAGTTCGCAGTTACGTACAACAATGAAGATTATGAAGACACTTACACTAGGGGCCGTCACATGTCGTGGAGTTAGATTATGTTTAATATATTCAATGCCTGTATAATGTAATGTTAAACCATTACGTCGATCACTTATAGTTCAATTTGAAGTTGTAATTCCATTACCTTCAAAAGGCAACTGCTTTAAAATTGCATATTTATTCTATATATACTGAACCGATCTGGCTGAAAATTGATAGGAAGGTAGCTTTGAACCGAGAGACGGACATAGGATACTTTTTATCCAGTTCGTCCGCGTTCCAATGTGACGTGAGTGACAGGTCACTATAACATGTGATGTAACAAAAACGCATCTGGCATGAAATAACAAAATGCAAATTACAATTAAATGTAATTTTGTTAGGAATCAACCAAAAAACGCGTCGTTTGAAACCGCGGGGCATTGCTAGTTAGATATAATAATAATTTCAGGTACTTCAATACTGAATTACGTATTTCATATTCAATATAAGATACAACTTTAACCCAAGTCATCACACGCTTACATTCATTCGTCGCATTATATGGAAATATGTTAAATAGTAGGATATATTACTCAATAGTGATTTTGTGAAAATAAGTATTTGCTGATATATAATATATACCGCGAGGAGTAAAACACATACCCTAAAGATGTTAGTTTTGATAGGCATTCGTTTCTAAAACTATAAAATGAAGAGAAACGTGCCGGGGACGACTGACGTGCATCATGTCAGAGATCGCGTGAGTTGTAAGCAATTTCAAAGGGACAATCAGGTAGAACGATACAATGTTATTTGAATTCAACTTCGATTAGTGAATAATGCATCGCGTACCAACGCTGCAATATTATGTTATAACGCTTTATACTCACAACATAAATGAATTGATCGTTCGTGTGAACACTCGTATTAACAACGCTTATGGATTACATAATATTGCAATATAAGTTAAACGTTTTTCATATTAATTTAAGAGGTGTCTAAATGCAAGGTTAATAAATTTTTATTTAGAGTATTCCACTATTATTATAGGTAAAGGATAAGATATGAAAGAGGTTCTAGATGCAGATGTACAATTACGTCTCAACGAAACCCCTATTTGTTATTAATAAATTGTAATTGAGATAAAGATATAAATGATCGAAATAATTAGTTGCTTGTAGGAGTGTAAACATTCCGCATCCGTTTCAAAACACAACACAAAATTTCGATGCTGTGGTAACGTTATTTACATTCCAACGTATCGTGTACCTTGGTGGTTAATTTGGAACCGAAGCAACGTCACGTGTACCGTAACTTGTAACAGTGCACTAAAAATGAGAAAAGAAATGTAAACTGACTGATGCCCATAAACATCTGCAACAACTAAAAGAGTCACAGATGCGTTGCCTACCTTTGAAGAACAGAGGAAAGGATCAACACAAAAAATAATAACCCTTTTTAATTGATCCCTTCCTCCATTATATTCTATTCCTCTTCCGATCCTTTCCATAGTAGAAAATATTAGGAAGGAAAAAATTGATCACAATTAGGCCTCCGGCATCTCACTCCTCAGACAACACACAGAATACTACTTCACGAATACGTAAACAGTATGACAACGCTTGTCCGCGACGCTTCATAGTAGACCATGGCAACTAGCAAAGATTAACACAAATTAAGAAGTTTATTCATTTATAGACCTATGTATATAAAATTATAATTATTAAAATTTTACGGAGAATACTGTAGGTGCTCTTGTGACTAAACCGGATTTAACGTGTCGAGGCAAACGGGAAAAGTAAAACGTTAAAACGTTGGTTTGTGAATCCCCGAACATTAAAAATACCTGTCCCTTGCACGTCTAGATTTAATCTTATATATTATAACATCTACAAAGAAGGAAAGATAAATATAAAAAGATAAAAAGGAACTGTTAGTGAGCGGACTGTATAGTTATGGATGGAAAATTAATTGAGTAAAAAATATAAAATGGCATAATACTATTGTAATCATGTTTTGAAACATATATATGTTATATGTATAAATTACTGTTGATGTACCTAAATAAATAATTAAACAAGTTTTAAAATTATATTGCATCGAGTGAACTCAAATAGAAGTGAAAGAATTTATGTAATAAATTTGACATTACAACAAAAAAACATAATTTTTCAAAAAAATCTTAAAACTGCATTTCCCAGTTCGCCAACAGGAATATTGACCTTTACTTACAAATAGACGTGGTTCGCTTGCACTCATATTAAAAATACGTTTACCAATGTTAAGTACATATGTATAAATCATTATACACTATCTAAGAAACTAGGTTTAATTTGTCATATTTATTGTATATTCTTTGGTTATAAGCAATTCTATTTTCGGAAACTTTAAGAATCTAGGTTATTATCGGAACAGTTAAATTTTATACGAACCTGAGTGCTTTAAGCTTCAATAAAAACAGTAAATTAAATTATTTTACATCTTTAAGTTTCTATAGGACCTGAAAGGTTAAAGGATTTACGTGGCCTTGAACTAGGCGTAAAAGATCACAGAAATTAGACCTCCTCGGAAAAGCCTGTGTAGGTAGTGGAATACCGTAGACACGGTGTCGCGACGGGATGGGGCGATGGGTTTTAGGTCAAGGGGTGGTCTCCGAGCGAAACCGAGCGGACCCGAATTCATCCGACTGCGTGTCGCCGACTTGGCTCCGCATACAAAACAACTGAATTGTATTGTGAAACATTTCGAACGTATGTATGTACGTGTCGAAACAAATAATTTACAATTTCATTTTGTTCCCAGTAATGTAGAGTTACGGAATTATATTTTATTTCACAACAAACCTTTAATATTTTCGTGATGAAGAATTATTAATTACTCTTTATTTTTTGTATTAAACGCGCTGTGTTAAAGTTGTTGAATTATCGTTTCACGTTTTATGTTCGCTGGTTGAGCACGGCGGCCAAATTATTTTTTGTGGTAATAATAGACAATTTCGTTGTTTGATTTATTTATGAATATATATTTGATATGCATACATTATTTTCCTCCCTACAAATTCTCCAGTAATCATAAATCTTAAGTATCTTCATTTTATATGTTTTCATAAAAACTCTGCATGTTTTATGGAAACATACAAATGTACGTTGGATGTTTGTTATTGTTTTAAACACGAGACAGTCACAGTTTCCGGTTTGGCATGAAAACTGTTCCTACATGCGACCGCTATTTTTAAATTTTACCCTGTTTATAGTTAGCAACAGAGCTTATATTCTGATATGCATTATTTATTATGAACCCACATGGAATTATACTATTTTCTCGCATAACAATGACTTACGTAGATTACCGCTGGATGTACATATCTGTAACGGACTACTAACGCTCATCGAATGTTCAGTAATAAAGGTAATAATTACATTTGAATATATTGTTTTATTTAAATTCTTTTATTTTTTTATTTAAATTTCGCAGGGTAAATTACAATTAGCTCAAAGACGTAATTGAAAGTACACTTTACAAATAAGTATACTAAATTACCCTGCGGAATGTGTATGATTAAATAACATGCGGAAGCAATTCAACGTGTGTATGCAAATATTTTAATATTAATACGAGTTCAATGTTCTGAATTATTGGAACATTCAATATAACACATAAATTTGTATTTGATACATCTAAATTGTATTTCATACACATTATTTGTTCTTAGTCAAAATCAAACTAAAGTATATGACAAGTAGAACAATCATACAAGTCTGTTATTGTCAGGAATAATTAAATATTGCTATACATCGTTAAAAATTAAATAAAATTATTTATTATATATTTAACAATAAAAACAAGTTATCTCTGTGCACGTTCCGCATACTTTTATTTTATTTCAACCCTCATAGTGCGTGTAGTTTAAAAATTTATTCCCAGATTGAAAGTACGGAGTGTTTTTTAAGCACTCGAAGAAGAGGTCTCGTTCTCTCCACTTTCCCAGCGATATAGTCTAGTAACCTATTTTTGTATAACGCCCTGTATTAGATCTCCATTACGTACCCGTCTATTTTAATACACGAAACTATTTATATTAGTTTTTTGTATAGTTATGTTACAAAAATCATAATATAAAATATAAATTAACCCAAGTTCCTTTTTTATAAGGTGGGGAAATGCCTTCGCATATTCGATTCCATTTAAAGTGTTATATACAAGAATTAAAATTAAAAGGTAAACGGATTGGTGATTCGATGACGGCGTTCGTTATAATTGTTGTTGGCGTATCCAATTAATACCTTCAAGTATTCAACACGCCCTAGTTACGTATTGTGTCTGAACTACGAACCTCGTGGTTATTATCTGTAACTATTTTAACGGTGAAACGGGTTAGATACTGTATTTTAAAAACAGTATAAAACACTCGGTAAGAAAACCTCGAAATTTTTTGTAGAAGTAGATGAAAAACGAGCCAGCGGTACATTTAAAGTTAAGCGATCCATAGAAATCTTCTACAAGAAAATGTTCTGTAAATACTTTGCAGACCTTTGACGGACTGAATAAGGGAAAAATGGAAAAAAGGATATTTTGGATGGTATATTTTAAGTAATAAATTTTTCATGTTTCTTCAGAACTCAAGTAATTCTAGACTCTTATATTGACTTATTGACTTAACTTGCTTTTAACGCCATTATAATTTAAAATGTGTAAACTAAAACGGTTTGGGAAGAGCACACGTTTGTTTTTCTGTGCAGCGGTATCTAAGGTTCTAATTGCCTAAATGATTGCCAATCTTCGAAAGTTGATAGAAACAACCTTAAGAAGAAGAAACTGTAAAACGTAAATATGATGTGGTAAGACCAAACTGCGTCGTAACCCGTAGCCATGCGGTGTGCACTGTACTCCCATCAAACGGCCGCGACGTTACCCAGTCGCGATAACTCGATAACCCTCCACGCTCGGCATCGCTCGGATCGCAGCGTCGATCGTGCGCCCGCCGCTATCATTATCGCCGATCGGCCTTATAGCCAGTCTGCCCTCAAATCTGACCTGACCCTGTGGTTGCTAATATCTACGTAATAAGCACGATGGATATTGATAATTTTTTTTTGTTTTGCTCTTTATTAGCTAATTCTTTACCTACTAAATACGACATTTTTGATAAGATGTATATGATGTTCGTTGTATGGTTTATAAAATAATAAAAATATTAACAATTTCCTTTTTCTTTACAGGTAAGGAGTGCTGAAATTAAAGAAGTTAGGCGTAACTATATTTTCGATTTACTATTAATAGTACATATGATAATTTGAAAAGAAAATTAATATAATTTAAGAATGTAAGTAAATCCTACGTACCATGTTATAGTTTAGAATAAAAATACAATGTTCCCTTCCTAACGACTTCTTAATTTTGTTAATATTTTTTTTTTCACTTGAAACCCAACGACCACCTCTATTAGATTTCTCAAACATCCTTGACCTTAAAAAACCCCGTATAATGAGAACGGCCTTGCCGAAGTGTAAATTGGATTGACGCGTAACTGTTTAAACCGTTAACTTTTAAAAAATCAAATAGTTAATAGTAGATAGTGGTACTGTTCTGAACCTCGCAAGATTGTATCCAGGACCGACGAATATTGTTATTTACACCTGTGTAATATTTACACACCTATATATATTCCTCGATGGCGCTGTTGTCTCGGGTTCTAATCCGGATTCAGTCCGGACTTTGGAATTTGTGCCCGATACGGTGATAGGCTCGCCCTCAATCACATTATGGGACGGAAAACATACTACGGCTAAATGTGGGAGCTTTAGTAGCACCAGTAGCATTTTTCTGTTGTAACGATGTAGAAAATCTCTGGGTTGGAGTGAGCTGGGTGAGGAGGAAACCTCGGTGGCTGTAAACATGCATCACTTTATTTTTCGTTCGCCTCTCTTTGGTAGTTAAATAAACAAATAACATTTCAACTACCTTCCGAACTGTTCACTAGTGTTTTAGTTAATCCAAAATATACAGACTCTACTCATTATAATATTTTATTGATTGTGTTCCGAAAGTATTTTTTAGTACGAGGGAAATTCGAGCGAGTCGAAACATCCTAAACAAGACTTCATGCAAACGAATATTGTACCAAATTAAATTTTTTTTAACAGTAAACCAAAATTTCAATCTATCTGCGGATTATTATTGAAAATGTTTTGGAATATTTTTTATAGCTTAAAAATTTTCCTAGTATATATTAATGGTAAAAGGATAAAATTTGAATATCGCCAGTCAGTCGTGTATTGGTACGAGTTTGAAATACATCTGTATTTACATTTTATGGTTTCAATATTTGTTTTTTTTTTGGCTTGCTCGAAATTAATATTTCATTTTTATTAAACAAAAATAAGATGAGTTACAAATTCTTCAACAAGTCTTTCGATTACCAAGGGTTACGGGTTTATATATTATTTTATACATAAAATACTAAAATTAAATCTATTCATGCATTTAATTGTGTACTTCTGTAGCCAAAGATAAATATTTTTTATATATTTTTTATATTTTTTTTTGATTATTTTATTTGGTTTTCTTTTTTTTTAATCTATTTTTATGTGATTTCTAAGGTCTGTAAAAGTTAATTATTCACGATTCACTAATTAAACATAAAATATTTAATGCATTTTTAGATAAAAATTTAATATAAAATTTGTTATTTAATTTATGTAACGTAAGAAAGAAATGAATACCGCTTTTTCTGTATACAAAGTGGCTGGCGGCGCGCCGCTTTGCTTCAGGTCGAAGTTTCTAGTTTGTTATTAAAAGTTCAGCACGCCATAATTATCTTATATAATATTTCAATGTATGTATCCTTCCTATATTCGTCTTATTACTTAGCTAAAGCTTAAATTTATAGGACGTATTTTATTAGACCTCTGTCGAAGTAAACATTTATATAATATTTAACGTCAGTAGGCTTTTTTGCCGCTCCTAGCAATCTCTACTAATTACAATCAAACTACTTACGTTTCTGCCAATGAAGTAACTTTTTCGTATTAGTAAACTAAATAAATGTAATGACATATTTCCTAGGAAATATATTTTGCAAACTAAATGATGATCAATATGATAATCTGTATGATTATCATATTAGCCTCGAAGCTTCAGGATGAATACGATTTTAGTGACAACTTACAATCTTCAAAATCGGTCAAACCATTTATACTACAGAAGGTCTCGATATGGATGGATTTTTGGAATTTTCTGGGTCATTCGGGCAAAAGACTTAGACCTAGTAAATGTTAAGAATAGATATCTAATTTTGCGAAAGTAACAGTGAAACTTGGTACTATAGTATCGTACCGCCGAATAAGTTTCATAAATATGTTGATATGTAATTGAATAAAATAAAACGAAACCAACAATATTCGTACAAAGTCCTTGTGCCAATTGAGTGTAACTGAAATAACGCAATTTCGAGAATCAAATTTTCATTAGATCGTGGTTAAAGTGAGAATAATTTAAAAATGATAACACAAACAAATACTATATTTGTACTGCGACACGAACGGTGCTAATGCAAGAAAAACGAACAAGAGCGAGCAAATAGCGAGCAAGCGGCAAACGACTAGCGCACAAACAGCGCTACCGAACTTTTGTAAAATTTTTCAACTGGACATCCTTTTCAAATTAGGGCGTTAATTGAATTACAATAGTGCAGCGAGTTATGCAAATACGATTGTAGCAAAAATTCAAATCCGCTTGTTTTTCTTATTGCATGACTCAGTTCAATTATTAAGAAAAGCTACTACAGGCTTTTTAACATCACATTGTATATTTAAGGAGCCGAGTAAATGCAGAAGAATGCTAAAGAATGCGAAGCAGATGTGGTGGCGAAGAAATAATGTTCCGATCTAATCTATTCTGCAGGAAGAGTTATCTTACTTTTCCTCTTCATCCTCTCTTCTGTCATATTTTACATTTCGCCTCCCATTATTTGTACTGCCGTGGTATTACACCGGTG
>JAABKM020000025.1:299464-323951 GCA_016277805.2 Papilio aristodemus | reverse complement strand
AATAATCATATGAAAAACAAAACATAACATATAAATATATAAAAACACATTCAAAAAAAGAATAACTTAAATTTAGGAACGTGTCCGTGGAAATGAATCAATAGCAATTTAAATTACTGTATGAATTCAATATGCAGACGTTTTTCGGGAGTCAGGTGCAAAGGTTCAATTAATACTATCGAAAGTGAGAATGTGGTCACGTGGCCGTTAGTGAAGACGCGTGTTGTGCCGCGTGACGTGTCTGTATTCTACGGGGTCATCCCCCCCCCTCGACTACCACCTCGCTCACGCCCCTCCACAATGGCCACGTGAACAACAATCCCCCCCAACCTCCCGTCATACAAAACTGTTTGCTCTAACGCCCGTGATAGTTTCATCACACGCAATGTACAGTAAGATTAACATAAATTATTTTAGCTTGAATAATACTATTTCAAAATCCATACTAATACCGAGAAGATTTTTCCTTTTCGAGAAATATTATCTAGGTATTTTATATATGATCAGCAGCTTTATAGTCTCCGTTATAAGCCTCTATGAGTACAATACGTACAGTAACCAAGACGATAGTAAAATTCAAATCAACTTGCACACATAGTACTGCTAAAATTTAATGTATTGTTTGTAGTTTGAAATGTCGAATAATAAATCAGATTAATTGAACTGCTTCGGTCATGAAAATTATATAAAGTTTATTTATAAGTTAAGTAAGGAAATATGTAATAGGATGTATGTATTTTTTATAGTAAAAGATTTGTTTATATTTGAAAGAAAAAAAAGAATCGCTATGGCATAGACTGATGGACAAAATCCATCGGCAGACTTTTTGTATGTCATTCAGTTGAAAAATATTCAACTATTCCAATATCGGTACTTTAAGATGCGCGCATTAAATCCGTAGTCATTTACAATGGAAGTAAATTATACAAACTTTTCGCTCTTTTTGTTCACCTAAAATCTGTTTCGCTTTAACAACGAGAGACATATACTGATCATTTCATTATCATTAGTTAGACAAGTAATAAGATATTGTATGTTAACAAAGTGTTAGTTCTTAAAAATATTCTAATTACATTAAGTAATTTATTAATTAATATCATTAAGAAATTAATCAATAAGAAATTATAGCCGAGGGGTGTGTTTTACGTATACCATCCTGTTTTTACCGATATCCCGATCCCGATAATTTTTGTCAAAAACGTCGATCTCGTGTCCATGCACAATTTTTTTTATTCTATACAATACAACCTTTTACCTGCTACTCTATCTGGCTGTTGCGACTATATTATTCAATGTACAAGCGAATATTTAGCTTGGCGAATGTTCGTGTGCACTTTATGTATTAAACATACAAATGTTTACGGATGTAAACTAAGTTTATGTTCACCACGGAGCTATATACGTTCTCTGTCAAAATGTCGCTCTATGTTTACTGTGACACCTAACATTGTGAGGTCGTTGAGTTCTCGTTAGTTTTGGTGTTAGTGCGTAGTTTCGAGCTGAGCGCACGCCAGCGGCGCGCGCTGTTGTCGGCGCACGACGGCGCGCGCCGCCGCGGCCTCGCAGTCACCCGGCACACGCTCTTCTTGTTGCAGGGAAGTCAGTCAACGCTAAGGACACGCTAGAAGACAAGAAAGATGACAACGAGCTGTGGGAGGCGCAGGCCGCCTTCCTCGGTCCCAACCTCTGGGATAAGACCCTGCCCTACGATCCCGATCTCAAGGTACAACGAGTCAGTATTACAACAAATTTTATTACCTAGTGCGTGTGATCGCTCACACGCGCCCTTGGTAATGAAATGTATAAAATAGCGTATTTCCGCTTCGAATAATGCCGACTCCTGCGCCGCTGTGCTTTCTTATTAAGTTTTAAGTTGTATTATGTAATACATTTTTTATATCTGCGAGTGAAACGCCACGTTGCGAACTTTCTACCTTAATGAGATAAATATCCCCGCTGTTGCGTTTTTCCCTTGTATGCGTAAAATTGTAGATGTAAATGTTTTGTTTTTCTCGCACTGAGTGATGTTCCGCCGCCGCTGCCCGTCGAGGTGGTGTGAAAGGGTGAGCGTGCGATATGTGACTCCTGACATTGGATATTTTCAGTACGTGGACCTAGACGAGTTCCTGTCGGAAAATGGCATGCCGGGCGACGGTTTGGGCGGCGGGCACCTCGGCGGCTCGGCCTTCGGGCCGGGCACGGGGCTCACGCTGGGCCTGCAGGCGCCCGTCACCAAGCGCGAACGCTCGCCCTCGCCCTCCGACTGCATGAGCCCGGATACTATCAACCCGCCACTATCTCCCGCCGACTCAAGTTAGTATTCAATGTATTCCCTATAATATATCAATTATTCTTGATAGGAGGCGTGGTGATTGATATGTCTGATAGGATGATGAAGAAGAAACGGGAGACGTATGCTAATTTCTAACTATTGGTTATGGCCGTGAGTCTAATATACAATGATCTTCAATTCTTACGCAGATTTTCTGGTGGTCTTTCTAGTGGTCTGGTCTTTGTCATGTTGGTTACATGTAGATAGAGGTACACTGCTGGACACTAGTATCTGTCCCAGTCATATAAACAAATACATAGGCATTACAAGTAAACGAGTAGACTCCATATCACACCCTTTGGTTAATCATCTAGATCGCCATTCGCAAACACAGACAATAGTTTATTTATTTTTTTACTCTTTATTACAATTTAAATAAAGGGCGGACTATTAAGTCCGCCCTTGCCTCTGGCCTGCCTCAAGGCATGAAATGAGAATGCCTCAAGGCATTAGCCTTGAGGCATTCTCTACCAGTCAACCCCGGGTGTGGATAGAAATTAGAGGTAGGCAGAGATAAGAAAGATTAAAGGTATACTCTAAAAAAAAATAGAGAACAAATTAGTAAATAAAAATAAAATAAACAAATAGTTTTATTAATAATAATTAAAAAAACTAAAATATACTTATAGTAAATATAATACATACATTATTACTCATAGTATAATACATATAATATTATAAAATAGAATATACAACAAAAAAATAAGAATAAATTATGAAATTGTTGATCCATACTTCCGTATTATGACATAGTATCTTACTTTACAATAAAAGTCCTGAATAACTAACTTTATACTACCTACTACCTAGTTCCACCTTTCTTTTATGTTGAAACTACAAATGACCAATCGGTTACTAAATGGAATAGTCTGATATTATAGAGAAAAGTAAAAGCGGAGAGTAATCGTTATTTCGTCTGTCAGATTAGACAATTAATAAAATCCTTCCCAATGTAGTGTACTAATGTAATTAAAATACAATTTCCAGCATTCTCCATGGCGTCGTCCGGCCGTGACTTCGATCCTCGGACGCGCGCCTTTTCAGACGAGGAGCTCAAGCCGCAGCCCATGATCAAGAAGTCCAGGAAACAGGTAAATGATGTTAGTGCGCTGATCATTCCTAGCAGCATGCTGCAAACAGCCTGCGGGGTGCGGCGTCACTTACACATTAACACGTCACACACACAAACAACCAAACAATATCAATTACACCATCTGTTTAATATCGAGATAGCTTAATTTATTTCACAACATTTTTTACGTAATCACGGAGCCGTGTCCTAGGTCCATTAACCTAAGAAAAAAGCCGAAGAAATCTTATTTTTAATGTAACAATTGCCTAAACCAGTCCATCAAACTTTTTATATTGCGTTTTTTTTTGTTTTACTTCCAATTTTTGCTTTCCGTCTTCCTACATGGAATGTGCATTCCATTTCAATGAAATTTTATAATATTTTATTTGCAACTTAACAACATATGTATATTTACATCAGTTGTGTTGTTCGACCTTCAAACGGAGATTACAGCTAGTACAGAAAAAACAATGGGTAATACTAACCAAGGCTTAATAAATAATAAAAAATATATCTGAATAAAGAACCAAATGCTTTTTACGCATTTATCTACTACTTCTCAAACGTAATATTTGACACCGCGATAGAACCTACATTACACAGTTTTAATTGCATAATCACACAAACACTATTTCTAAAATAAATTGAAGTTAAATTTACTACAACGTAACTACAACTAAACTATACACAGCACGATACGAGCTTATCTAACGCTTCTCCAAATTGAACTAAAACTTGTAAATAACACAGTTTATTTTTTTTTCGTTTCACTATAACTAGTCTAATGCAACCACATATCAACCATATCAATACTGGAGACTGACCTTTTGTGATGACCGTCAAATAGATTTAAGAATGATACCGAAAGCACAAACAAGTGTTCGTTATCAAATATTCTTCAACTTACTTTGCCAGTCTGATTCAAAATCTGTGAACATATTAAGTTTACCAATTTCATCATTACTAATCTCATAGAAAAATTTTTTATATTTACAAAATGTTTTAATAAGGATGTAGTAATATTTACTACAAGATTATATACTTTTGCAACTTGCAACTTTTGCACAAAATAATCTTATTGAAGATTTATAATTAGTAGTTTTTCATGACTTGTTTCATTCTAATAGTTCAAACGCACAAAAGTAAAAGCACAAGTATTGTAAAACATTATGGTTACTATTTTTCATTTATATAGTACAATATATAAACTTAATTTTCGGGGTTTTGGTACTAACAATTTGGTATTAACAATTTTTGCAACTTTAAAAGAGACTAAAATTTCTTCGTTAAATGAACAAAAGTATAACTAAAGAATATGTGGCAAGGCAAACATAATTGATATTGTATGTGACAATCTTTTAAATTATTTTTTGCAAAATCTAATTAAATAAAATAAAAACGATAGTTAATTTGTAATAAGAGAGGTTATTAGTACGACTAACAGTTGTCTAGATGAAAATGTTTCTTTTTTTCTTCAAATTTTTTATAAAAATTGTGAAGAAATTTATTGCAAGAATTGTTGACTAAAAAATAAATATTATTTAGATAGATAAAATTTTTTATTTAGATTAAACAGTGGTTTATTATAAATGTAGCACGCAAACACGATGATTGTTTACTTGTTTATAAATATGGCTCTAAAAAAAATTATTGAATAGAATATACTGTTAGTATACATAAGTAAATTAATTTTGAATCGCGTTTGCGCGCCGGCGTCGCTACGGACCGGGTCGGTGGTCGACCCCGCCTCCGATCCGTGGTAACTGACGTGTTATGTTCCACTGGTGGGTGAAGGGTGGTATGAGTGTGTGGCGCGGCGTGTTAACCCCATATCGACGTCGTCGGCAGTTCGTGCCCGATGACCTGAAAGACGACAAGTACTGGGCCCGCCGGCGAAAGAACAACATGGCCGCCAAGCGCTCCCGCGACGCGCGCCGCATGAAAGAGAATCAGATTGCCCTGCGCGCCGGCTATCTCGAGAAGGAGGTTAGGCTTCTTTTATATTACAAACCACAACCAACTTGCCTCACCTTCGCTCCGCTAAATAGATGGACAAATAAAAACAATCATGTCTTTTTTCTTTGTAATACACTTGTATTACACTTGTAATACACTTGTTGATGATGCACTAAAACGCCGAACGTGTAAACCTATCACCATTGAACACATTAAAATGTTGTTGCCTGTATGTGTTCCTGGAACAGGTTAAAGCTTAGACTCACAAATTTTGTCCTCTTTAATTCGAACAATTTTTTGTTTTTAGTCGCATTACAGTTAAAGATCACTAAAATCAAAAAATCTTGATCAACTAAATTGTAAGTCAGTTGATTATTTTTTACTTTATGATGAATTGTAATGAGTAAATATATTTTGGTAATGCCTCACGTAATGGAAAGTTATAACAATTGCGACTCCTAGAAGATGAATTACATAACAGGATTGTTTGAATAAAATGTGGTAAATCTATAATACCTTTTCTTTCTTTCATCGCGTTCGTAGTTTATGACGACAATAAACAAATGTAGGTCTTATAAATAGTGCAGATTACAAATTTCTAAGAAACAATACAATATTTAGAATTTCGACATATTGGAACGAATATTTTATCAACGTTTGCATTGCAATGTTACAGAATATGGGGTTACGGCAAGAAGTGGAACTGCTGAAAAAGGAGAATCATATCCTCCGCGAGAAGCTGTCCAAATACGCGGACGTATAGGCCCGCGAACACACCGCCCCATATAGCACAAACACGCGACACGATCAGTGAGTACAGTCCTATTAAAAAATTATAATATTTCGCTTACACAAACTTTAAACATAAAAATGACACTCTTTAAATTTCTTTTTATTCTAAAGTAAATAATAAATAAAAGTAACTTTAAAGAAATCGAATGATAACTATATTTTAACAAATTAATTATGTTTCTAGGTCGCGGGCGACGCCGCTACCGGCTACGGGCACATCTTCAACATCTATATGTGTTTAGCTTTTTAATTATTTGGTTTAAATGTATTATTCTATTGACGTGTAACCATTAGACGTATGAAACTTATGAACTTTATAACTGTGGTGCATCTCCTTTGAATCCGCAACTTGAAGTCCGTTCTCCGGCTACTCTGTTTTCATCCCCGCCCTTGACTCTTCCTGCGCGCTATCTTCGTTTCTTCTCTTTCGGGGCCACCTCGCTAATGACAAACTCAATGTTAAATATTTTTGTTGCAAAAATATATGCATGTGATCGTTGTTCTTTATATAGTAAATGTATAGGATTCTTGTTATTAATATATATACGTATCTATTAGGAGATTGGAATCGGTGAAGTGGCTCTATTTGAACATTAAACCACGTCTGTCATAGTAATAATCAATATTGCAGTTACCGTAAGTTTTATTTATTAGTTAAATAAGAGAACCTTAACCAAAGTTCCGCTTCGAAATCTGTTCTATCGTCGTCTCTAATTCCTTCCCTCGGACTCGATTCGATACTCTACAGGGTTAGTCAACGACGTACGGACCAACAAATTTTATGAAGAATCATTGTTTTGTTCGTAGTGTCCCCGTCCCGAGTGGGCGTCGCGCCGCGCCCGGACACGGTCCGTTCCCTGTCCAATCCCGGTCCGCAGCCCGTCCTGACGGCGTAGCGTTCCGTCCGTACAGCGGTACTAGCTGTGCGTTCCGTACTGTTCCGGGCGCGGATCGTCGTTTAAGTTAAAATTGTTGAATATTTATATTGTACCGGCACCGGTCGCGTGTGGCCGTGGTCGCGCGCTAGTTTGCTCAAGTGGCTCGCGTACGCATGCGCAAGTGTAGTGGCTGCGACTGTATATAGGTAGTTTTAATAGGTCCCCACAACGCCCCGGACACCGCAGTAAGATCGCGATTTGGCCCTTGCACTGTCAATAACATTGCACGTCGATACAATAACGACATAGAAGCGAGGCTATCATACTAGAGCCGTAATCTCTTCCCCTTGCTTAACATTACTCAAATGTTAACTCTGACTGGGAATAAAATTGTTCACACCCCTAGACTATCACTTATATTAATACACTAATCTTTGGTCATGTTTCCTTATTCATGAGTTACGCAAAATGACCAATTTTTATTTCATATATTGCTGAAAAAAATAGATTTTACTCCGTGTCTCCAATTACGTAAATTTCTGCTTTTAAATATTTACTCAATTTAAATGAATTAATTTAAGCATAGAAGAGGCCAAAGTATTAAACAAAGTGGTCAATGTCTTAAGTTGTAAATGTAAAAATATATTTAATAGTGACGATGAAATAGTATTGATAGCCTAGGGGCTCGCCGGCCGCGCCCGTTCCCCATCCGTCCCCGCCCCGCAGTGATGCCGCAATGCATTGACCACCGCTTGTCCGGGGCCGATAGGTCTCCCGCTCTGGCTCGCTTCGTAGAACCGCTCCGTATGAGATTAGCCCGCGAGGCGCCCATAGATGTCGACAACGACCCTTGCACGTACCAAGCCATTACACATCTGACGCTGGTCTATGGATCCGTTGAGTTAGGTCGCTCGCTGCGTGCAAGGGCAATGCATCCTCTTGAATCCGCGGGCGCCCCGCCAAGCGACAACCGTCGTTTTAGTAGTGGGCGAACACTAGTTTCGTTCAAAGTTATGTAGTAGGATAGTGTAAGTAGTACGTAGATTCCGTAGTGTAGTTGTCATTAGTCTATTTTCGTTATGGCTGTAGTTGTTAACGTTTTTGGAAGTTTATATCATTTTTTTAGTTTATAAAAAAACTCGTGTTTTTGCGTCGTAATGAGTAGGACCCGCATATATATTGGTATGGATCGGCGCTGCGTACCTCACACCGACCTTAGAGCGGCGCTCCCGTCGCCTATCTATCGCGTATCCGTCGCGTATCCATCGCGTATCCATCGCGTATCCATCGCGTATCCATCGCGTTTTCATAGCGTCTCCACGCACTGACTGCATCATCAGGACGTTTCCTCTGCACTCTTGACTCGTGCTAATGTTATAATATATTTTTGTAGGTTTTTGTCGTTGATAAATGAGTCAATTGAATGTTTATTGAAATAAAAAAGTTTATGAACTTAAGACTAAGGTGTTGTTGCATTTGAAAGTATTTTATGAATACAAAAAGCGAGAACAATAAAATGTTTTTTCTACAAAGGTTTACATGTGAGGGATACCGCTGTGTAGGTGTGACGGTAGAACTTTTGAATTGCACTGTTTCATATCAAAATGATATTAAATGTAATTCGTATTAATGTTAATCGCCGCGCAGAGCGGTATTTGATATTCCATCGTGTTTGTTAAAAAAATCGTATACATTGAATTACGCACTATGTTATAATTATGATACCTATATATATTATACATAATTGTTTCTCCGTAAAAATGTAATATGGGTATATGATAAGGTATCGTGATAAGAAGGAGTTGTATGTAAGAGCATCGCGGTAGAATCGCCTACCTACACCCCCGCACCCCCAATCCCCCGCGCCGTCACCTCTGCCTTCCTTATTTATTTTCTGTTCCTCTTCAGTGTCCCTAAACATTGCAACAACATAAAACCATATTAATTTTAAATGTACGAGTAGTATTTCCTTTGGTAATAACTTATATGGTTCTATGGATTGAAATAAAAATTGATTGTTGTATTTATGTTTATTTATTTTGCCGCGCGACGGCACGAGACGACGGGTGGTGAGCGGCGCCCTCCTTCAAATCCCACCAGATCCTAGCTCCCGTCTCCCTCTGCCATGCTCCGCTCCGCCACGACCCGTCCTCGCGCGCCGCATAGCCGCCGATACATTTCCTCGATCGCTGTTTTATTTAATAAATCGTGGTACAATTACCTTGCACAAAACAGACTTTTCATTCCCCTTCACCCCGACACGAAAAGTTACACTGCCAGGCTTCCACTAGTCCTAATGAAATGAGACTATATAATGTGTGCTACCAAAATTAACAACATTTTGTGCTGTACTAATTTATGCAGCTGGTAAGTTGACATCACTCACAACAGCTGTTCATCCAAAAATCTTGCTTTATCTTATAGGATAATTTTATACAACACTGATGTTAATTGCTACCAACTAAATATGGACGAGTGTAATTTAAACGACCTAAGATGCAGTTAACGTACCATGAGTCCACGTAACGCGGACGGCAAATACGTCAGGAACATTCTTAATGGTGATCTTCAGGAAGGTCTTCCTTAGTATTGGACGTCACTAATGATTATTTTATATAGCTACTGATCGAGTAGGATTTCTAATAAGAAATCTCATATTCAGACTAGGATGCCTCACACTCTTCTAATGGTTGCAGAAATCCAATTTAAGCCGTGAGGGATGCTATCTGTCAAGGAACCTCCTAAATAGTTTGAACTGGCATATTAGTGTTATTTTGTTTCTTTTTTATGAAATTGATTTTTACACACCAAAATGTCAGTTCTTTTTCATCATTCATTGTATTATACAAAAATGTATGTAATGTGGTTCATGGTAGCCGTGAATCATATATGTACAGTGAACAGATAGTTTCTAAACTACTCAATAGTTTAGAAACCATTTAACTTATTGATACTTTTATTTGCCGTACGCACAATAAACTAAAATTTAATAAAGTAAGTTCGAACCCATGAAATGCCTCCATCAAAAGAATGGAGTTCAAACGAATATCTAAATGTCTAGTAGCAGAATTGAGATGAGGGAGTTAATTCATGTAATCCCTTTACGCACTATTCTTTAATGAATAAATACAGGGACAAGGTAAAAAACAAACTACTATGAAAATCTTTAATTTTATTAACTTAGATTAATACAAAAAATCTTTTGAACAATTGCAGGATAATTTTATTTTAATATCCATCTGAATAATGAAATCTAATTATAATTAATCTTAAATATCTAGAAAAAATTTACGAGTCTTATTATCGTGCGGCTTACGCAAAATATGAAATAAAGTTAGACACAGTTCAAAACTTTTCTGGAAAGGAAGCATTGTCGTGTCACCACTGTATGGCTCTGCGTCATCAACAGTTTGCTCCACGATTCAACTTCCGTCTTAATGGTTACAAAGCCAGTTTAATGTTTTATCAAATACGAGATTTCATCCAGTGATGGTCCTGTATTCACTGTGCAAGAAATGCAGACTAGCTAAGCCTACACGCGGTGAATGTAAGGGCAAGAAATATATTTTAATAAGGCTACTTTTATTGATTGTCAAAATTGAATCTTATACGTAAACTTCTAAGACTGAATTTTCTTTAAGTTTTACGAGTATGTGACCGTTACGCTTATGCAAAGACACAACCAAATTGTATTTACGATGGGCGCGCACAAATTGCGCACGATGTTATTAATTTACGCGTTAGTGATTTTGAAGTACAAAAAAGTGTCTGTCGTGACGGAGAAGCCATTGCAAGTCTGCCATTATTATTTTCCTACAACAGTCGATGTACATAAAGAATTAAAAGCAAGCCTTCATAAAATATATTTGAAATTTCACTGAACGAAATCTTAATTTTCATAATATGATAGTACACCTTATAAAATTATTCAAAATAACATTCTAATAGACAAACTTAGAAATATAAAAAAATATCTTAATGAAAGAAAATTTGAACTACGACGTTGAAGCCGTTTTTTAGGGCGCTACACATTTAAGAGGGCAGAATAAATCGGCACATACGGGCGGCAAAATCGAACATTTATGGGATGAACATTCGAGAACACGACTGCCCGGCTTAGATCAGCGCTTTATTTTAGCGGGCCAGGTATAATCAGCCGTTCGACAAATACTGCCGAATCGAATGTGCCGCTTAAATAGCGCCCCTAAGATACAAAATAGTATGTTTGTATTCAATTTTTTTTTTATAAAGACGCGCTTATACAAAATAAGTGTTATTAACTTATCCAGTCTTTACCTCAAATAAAAACAAATATTAAATACGTACTAATTTAATTACGTTAAAGTAAGAAAAAATAGTTAAATAATTTTTTAAATTTCTTAAATCTATAAATAAAGAATGAAATGCATTAAAAAAACCGTTAAAATAGCAAAACAGGTGTACACACCTGAAATGTAGTAATAACGCACAGTTCCTCGCGACCGGGTTTTCATCTTGTCATAGCGGTGCAACTTAGCCGTGGACATGTCACCTGGCAGTGAGGCTGCGGGGTACAAGGAGACGCGGTTTTTCTCTAGACCTCCTTGCAGCCGTAAGTTTTGGTGGCGGGACCTAAGACCAGATCCGCCGTCGATCGGAAAGACGGATTCTCCAAGGGCCTTAGGTAGCGGGTTCCGGGAAATCCATCACCAATGACAAGCAGCCATGGAGAGAGGGCGGACTTAATGTTGAGGGGCACCTATCTAGAGGAGAACTGGGGGGAGGTTCGGTGTTCGGTGAAAAATAATAATTTAGTAATTTCTAATTGTAAACAGTCTGTTGAAGTGAAATAAAATACTAATATACTTTCCGATTAATCGCAAAAACCTTGCCCCTTTTAATCAATATTTTTGCAAGCGCCAGAAGTCACGGTCTCACACATATGCGAGACATAACAACTAGTAAAGTTATGGAAATGCGAATGTATTTTCTACTATCTAATGTTTTTCCGTCTAAAGTAAGTTTAATCATCTTTGGTATGCATTTAATCTTAGAGAAAGAAATAAACTACCTTAAAGCAAAATCTTGAAGATGGTTAAACGTTTGTATTGGACAAATAAATTTATGTATGAAATGGAATTAATGTTTATGTCCAAGTTAAAAGCTTATTTGTGTCAAAAAACTACCAAAATAGTACAACCAGATTATTTTACTTTTTTAAATTGTACTAATAGATTTAAATGAAAATTTCGTAAAGATAAAACTTTTTAAAAAGAAGTGTACTGTGAATTGTAGACATAGGAAATATAGTTGACTTTTTAAAAGTTAGAACGCTCGCACGATGAACGCGATGCTCTCGTATGTGCCGAAGGAGAAGATGAAAAAGCCGAGCGAAATCATGAAAGAGTCCTTGATGAGCTGGAGCATCGTCATACCACGATCTAACTGCGGGACCCGTATGAGCTCCATGAGTGGCGGGAAGACCAACGCCAGCGAGGCGCTGCTCACCGCACCCACCAGCGAGATGATCAACTCCAGCTTCGGAATTGTCTGCGCCAGGATGACTGCAGAAATACACGCCATAACAAACACCGTCATTATGCAATTTTCAGTATTTTATAGATACACATAGTATATATGTTAACTAGTTATAAATGTAACACTGCTACACAAAAATAAAGGTAAGATTAAAAATTATAAAATTACCTAAATATTCAAATGCAAAATTGATATTAAATCATGTTAGTTAATAGTTTTTATTTACAAATCTGATATACTTACACGTAATTAATATCAAGATGCAACGGTAGCCGATTTCTTTAAACAACAGCCATTTAGTTCCGCACCTGCGCTTGAGGCTCGGCCACGAAATGCAGATCGGCACGTAGAGCTGCATCGGATACGTCAGCAATACAGCCAACGCGATTAACGCTCGCACCACATTGCTTACACTGTGAATACGAGACATGCGCGTTACGAACATAAAGATTTTTTTTATCTTATATATATTTCGGATTTGTAACTTACACATCTTTCGGGTCCAAGTTAAGCGTGAGGCTTCCTTTGACGTCATCTCCCCATCTCAAGTAGCCCAGAAACCCGACAGTTAGGAAAATACTGCCCACTATAAACATACCGACATTCAAGACACCCAAAGGTTTCTGGAACAACTCCGGCTTCCTCATATTTTTCTTCAAAGGTAGCACCTAAAAAAAATTAATAAATAAATAAACCCATGAAAAGTATAAATATATAAATAAAACAAATTCTTATTCCACTTACCACACCGGTTCCTTCGAACACATAAATGGCAGTTCCGAAAAAAAACGGCAGAGATTGACATGAGCCGACGTAAGTCCTAGTATGCACAGGCGGCAGATCAGCAACCGCCTGCCACAACACTGCGCCCACTCCAAACAACATAAATACGTTGGCGACGGTCGACATCAGCGTCAATTTCTTCAAGTCGCGAATCATGCTCGAGAACAGAATCGGCACGATCACTATTGCCATGTGCACAGCCAGGCTCATGTCATAGTATAGGTCAGAAATCTAGAATTCAAAGTGATTACTGAACGATTAAAGACGTAACAATTATCGTTTATACGCCTGAACCTAGATGTTTGGAGGGATATTGTTGACGAGTCACAAAAAACATAAATATGATAATAAACCTTGACATAGACACTAGTATCTAAGTAATTTACACTCACTGTCTGACATAACATACAGGCATGAGATATGGTGGTACTATTTCATCGTTCCTTTCCAACTTCGGTGCATAAACGACATTTATAATAGTGCATAAGGTGAACTTCGCCTTGACCTCGAACACGATGAAGATGCCCTGAAATACTAACCATTTTCAGGTTTTGAGCGACGGAAACGATGTAGACGCAGCAGAAGCTGAGCTGTGTGACGAAGAGCATGGCGTTTACTATAACACGCATGGCGCCAGCAAGCGGACGTAATGGCATCGGGCCGGCTGCGAAGGACAGTGCCACCGTGTCAGCGAAGCTAGGCGGCTTGGGACTCCGCGTTGCCGCCTGCATCTCATCTGAAAAGTTCAACTAAAACAGACATTATCTTTTTCTCTATTTATCCCTTCCTCTGTCCATTAAAGATAGGCCATCCATTTGCAACTTATTAACTTGTTGTCTATTGGTAACAGCCACTTAGCTTGTTAACTTGTACTATAAAAAAGACAAGAATAGCACCCATTACTTTAAACTCAAAAGTCGGTCTTGATCTAAATCCATCTGTGTATCTTTACAACTTGACTGCCAAGCAGAACATATTTCGAAATCACGGTTTTGAAGGCCTCTGCGCATTTCGTATTCCTGTGAACTTCCAGATAATAGTAGTATAATTTTCAAAGGTAGGTAACACATTTGCAACTCATTTACTTGTTACAAATATCTATGGATAGCGGTCAGACCGCTTGCTTGTTTGCCACCTTCTACAAAAAGTATTCACCATTTTTCATATGTACTTATTAAGAATTGGCGATTTCATTAATTTTTTACCAGGATATGTTGTGCGTGCACACAAAAGATTCCAAGGAGAACGGTGACGATAGGAGCGAACACGATGCCGCCGTTCTTGAAGGCGTTGCCCATGGCGAACACGCCCGGGCTGATGTTGGCGCGGAACAGGTGCAGTAGGGTCTCCGTGTACCTGATACAACATCGAATACATTGTGATAGGAGGCGAGCGTATCATTATATCGTACACATATTACAAAATATTGAGTTGAAAAACCGTATTCAAATACAACTGTGGCACCGAAGTAGGCTATAGTACTTTCTAAATAAAATGTCTTTAGTGTTCGGAGTTACCCAACCGAATAGTTCATCCATATGATGCATGTCTGATGCATGTGTGATCATTTACAGGTAGTCATATAGTATTCTTCATTTAAGTCAGTACGCGCACTTTACTTACGACGTGAGATGTGACACCGAATCGTGTCCATCGTTTTCCTCAATCGCTTTAGCATTTTCAGAGTCACGCTCTTTTTCGTCCATGGAGATCTTTTCTTGCGCTGCATTTGCCTCGTACAGGTTAGAATTAAGTCTGTGAATAATTTAACAAATACCATAACAATAAAAAAAAATAATTCCATTATATTTATAGCCATAAAGCAGGAACAAATCTTCTATCTTTGTAGTATAGTATCTCTTCGCAAAAGCATTACCCATTGAACAGACATCATATCATGTCATCCTAAAAAATGGTAGAAACACAAACTTAATATACTAAAAAATCTGGCTACCAAATTTTATAAAACGTTTCGGCATCTTGCAAACCAAGTTTTATCAAAAAAAGTTATGTGATTTTTTGTAATTCTTCAACAAACAAAGCTTTATAAATACTGTGAAGTAAATGTGGTCATGTTTTATTTTTAATATCTAAACCAAGAAATAGATCTAACCAAGTACAGTGAACAGTAAAACCCTTATAACAGCGACCGAATTGACGTTACAATAAAAAAAAAACAAGTACTCTGAATAGTGTTAACACGTAAAGTAAACATTGCAATTTATAATATACATCGACAGCCGCGGACTACAAGGATGAAATACAATCGGCGCTGTAAGCATGTCGCATTGTATTCGTCACGCAAATTATATTTAGTATACTGAAGGGATGCCCGCCTCTAAGTTAATTTTCAACTTCGTAGTGAACGTATATGAAAAAAGTACGCATTAGCTGCTAATTTTAATATTTCTTCCCTTACCGCCTATTGTCTTGGTCTTTTAATTGTAACCGGAGCAAAAATCGCAATTATTTTAGCTATAGAATTATTGAAATAAAATGTTTATTTTTTTTAAATGATTCAATAAGCCAGAAAACCTTTAGCCTATCTTCAAAGATAGGCTAAAGGTTTTCTGGCTTTATTGTCAACAATAAAACAGTAAAAAAATAATAATGAACGAAAAACAAAACAATTACCTTCCATTACTTTGAGCTAACTCAATGCTGCCGCTAATCGTATCAATTCTATCTTCGTCATTCATGTTTCTGAAAGAAATACAGTTTATTAAATAAAACATGTAAGTAAAAAGTTTGAAATGTGTATATCAAGAAAAATAATAGCTATTTAATTGAATAAAACATACTAATTATTAAAATAAATACGAGAATTGTTGAAAAAAAATTATACAAAAAAATAAATTTTAACGTGTCATCCAATAAACATGCCTTAATTTAATACAAATCGAACATTTTTCTTTGGATAGTTATTATTAATGCAATTACAAATACGAGTTACGACACAGTTCTAATTTTTCGCAACTAAACACCGTTGAGCATTTGCTGGACAATTAAAAAGCTTAATCATTCATTCTGCATAATGTCTTATCGTCTGTTACCGTGGGAACAATGTACCATATTTCTTTTCATAGCATTTAAATTTAAATTTTGACATAAACGTGTGGATACACATATGTTTATGTTTGTAGTGAAGCTCTTAACAAATATAAGTCTATACCACCTGATGTGCCAATTTTAATAAATTTAAGACGAAACCGATACTTTGAGAAATAATTTATACCGCACTTAATATGCAGTTACGTTAAAGAAAATAAGATTGTGCAAGTAAATGCTTTCCAATTCTGTTACCTGTTTGACAAGCTTGTATTTTTCATACTCAATATCAGCCTAGAAGTTTGGATTTTCGCTCGCCACCTATCACGTCATGGAACGAAAAATCTTACGGCGAAATGTGGGTGCGCTAATCGCACCTCTACTTACCCCTACGCGGAATACAGACGTGAAGTAGTGTTATTTGCAAACAATTTTACAGAATCGAATAAGTAGCTGTAACGAAAAAAAGTTGTAAATTTATATATTCGTGCATATGTAAAATGCTTCCTGTATTTTATGATACGTAGTAGTACGCAGATCTTAAGTGGCAATGGACCGGTCACATTGCTCGTAGAACGGCCGATGGGGCCGAAAAGTCCTAGAGTGGTTTCCACGTAAAAGTCGACGAAGCGTCGGTAGGCCTCCCACAAGACGGGCCGATGATCTGGTTCGGATTGCAGGAGCCAGATGGATGAGGATGACAGAGGACCCATCATTGTACCGATCTGTGGGGGAGGCCTACGTTCAGCAGTGAACACATTTCGGCTGAAACGAGGACGACGACGAGTAATAATCTTTAAATATTAATTAAAGTAAAAGTTTAACCTCCAAAGGACCCTTAAGATGCATCGTACCATTACCGAATTCATTCCAAAATAATAAATAAATAAATATTTTTAATGTATAGACTTTAAGACCACTTATTTGAATAAAACAATCATTGTTAAATTTCGACCATTAAGCTTTTTAATTATAATATTTAAAAACAGAATTTATAACAAATAAAGAAGTACGGAATTTAATTAATATAACAGAGATAATAAATTTTATAAATATACAACGGCTTCGATTAAATCTATATCCGGGAGAAAGAACGATTGAAAGTTAAACTGAAAACATCACACGAATTATTGTCTGATGTTTGCTAAAGATTAGTAAGAAAACAACAGAAGGATGCGCGGACTCTAATACTTTGTTAAGGTTTATATTAATTTATCAAATGTGACGAGCAGTGATGTATGGGGGAACGTTTGTATGAGACTCGCACCATCTTACTTGCAATCTATGTACTTGAAATAACAATTTATAACCAGTACAATACAGCACATGTCCTCACGGTTATAAGAGGGATTTAAGGTCGGACGTTGTCAGGTTGCAGGATAGAAATTATTTAACAATTAAATTAAAATAAAATAAAAAGAAACCATCTAAGACATTTTTAAAAAATAAGATTTTTTTTCTTTGATAGAGTCATAGTCAGAGTTCAGTTAATTCGAATGCCAACTTATGTTGTCACTTTTCAGGCGAAAACAGCGTAAAACCCGGAAAAACAAGGTACCTTTTTAATTTAACCAAGCAAATATATTTTTAATTAAATCATGATGCTGCTGCTACTTGAGTTTGAGAGAATTTTGACTAAATATAAAATATTAAAGTTACGAGTATATCGTAGTAATGTGGAACGTGCGCCGAGCCGGGCTTGGGTGTGACGCATGAGTCTATCTTTCAACATTGCCTCCGCCTTTATCTATGAGAGAGGAAATTATCTCTGTACCTTACGCCGTACCTACACAGAGTTTCGATGCGTCAATTTTAA
Organism: Papilio aristodemus; assembly: GCA_016277805.2. NCBI lineage: Eukaryota > Metazoa > Arthropoda > Insecta > Lepidoptera > Papilionidae > Papilio > Papilio aristodemus. Next base: position 305,757 of record JAABKM020000025.1, on the reverse strand, counting down.
TTACCGTGTCGTTCTCTTGTTTCTAGCATTTTTATTATTTGACATTAAAATATGTTTTTCCTCAATAAGTAGCCAAAATTTTTTTACAATATAAAGCGAGAACACTGACACTAAATACCTTTCCTTAAAATCTTTATTTCGATTTAAGTTATTTATATACGTTTCAATTAATAAACAACTTTGTTATCTTTTAAACAAAGTCTGTACCGAGAAATGATCAAAAGACGCGCCGCCTTAGTACGAAAAAGGCTGCATGTGTGGCGAATTATCAGCCTTTTATAACAGTGATTACCAGGAATCATCGGCGTTGTTACATTGTTGTGCATATCGTGTGAGTGTAATAAGAATTTCATGTGACTAATATGTGAAATGTGATTCGGCCCAATCGTCTGTACGTACATGTAAGTATGTTTCCTTTAGGTTATATGCATGTTGAGCTGCGTATTGTCTTAAATTGTAGTTTAATACGTTAGAATGAGATGACTAACCTACAAGGAATAACTTAGGAATATGTAAGCGTAGATTAATTGTTTGTATTGATTGAGATTTGATATAATTGTGTTTCATGTACCTTTAATCGAGGTTTGGGCTAAGCCATCTCAAACCCGGTGAATCAGTAAAGGCCTCCTAAAGGCCAACAGTAATGTTTCAGTAACAATAAAAAAGGCGTCCAACAGTCGTTCGCTAAACTCCGTCGTGAAGGCCGAATCCCGAGGGATTTATTGTAAAAGGTGTTTTCCTTGGGGAACGATCGCTTAGAACTTACATCGCTATCGAGAAGCAACGGCTTCTTCGTGCTTTCTGCTGGATTCTACGGACCGGTGTTTACCAGCGCAAGGCGAGAGATTAGTTGCGTGCCGCTAGGTGCAATACGAAGCCCTCCCTTAAACAGTGGCAACGGTCAAATTATTGTGTGTTGTCCCAGGCAGCGATAGGTAGACGACCTATTCCAACCTAGGAGGTCGCCGTCGAAACAAAGTCGCTTTACGCTGTCTGTATACGCTTAGAACTTTTTTAACTCCACAATAAATTTTAATGCAGTTATCATCAATAGACAGAGTGATTAGAGTTTTACGGCTTTTCTCTACCGTAATATACACATATTATAGAAAAGAAAAACCAAGAGTTTTCCATATGAGGCCGGGACGGATCGCTAGCTAAAAATAAATGCACTTAAATCAAAAAGTGAACAATTTACTCAGGTTACCCCTTAATTTATCGTTCATTATAGTTTAAGCTTTAAATATAGCAATACCCTTTAAAGAAGGAAAAAAGATAAAAACAGATAAATCTCCTAACATAGCCACTCTTAATACAAGATCATTACGAAGTCCTGAAAAACTTACTGAACTAGAAGCTCTCGAGCAATTATAATATCCTAGAAATACGTGAAGTGAGACGATTGTGTGAAGAAATTAGAAGCAGGGGCAGACAGCACAAACGATGGATGATTAAAAAAAAAGTAAAAAACGGCAGAATTTGGCCTTTCGTTTTAGAAGACCTCGTAATTTGACGTTACTCGATGTGTTAACGCCGAGAATACTGATACTAGCTGAGGCCATAGGAGAGCGTTTACAAAGTTAAGATTGACAACAAAGACGTTATCCAGTAACGTCTTAAGTTCAGACACAAGTTCGATCCCGCACTCAACGACGCCTCCCCAAGAAATATTAGCATGGGCCGTATAAAGAGCATCACCGGTACCGATCATCTGTATAGCAATGAACGTCACTAATTAGCAACATTTCGTTAATATGCAGATAAAGAGGGTGGGAGACAACACACAGCGCTGTGAAAAGAAGATCTTTACGCCAAATTCTGCCAGGGCTTTCCTTTTGATACTTAATGGAAAATAAATATTTGTATGCAGTTCTATTTGCATGCAAAATGATCACAATCGTTTTCAATCTCCGGTTTTTAACTAGGAATTTGACCCATATGTTTTAGTTTTAATATTGAAATAAATACTAGGGTAGGCTAAGGTGCAACTAGTGCACCCACATTTCGTCATATGTTTTTCCGTGCCATAATGTGATAGGGAGTACCCAATGCCAATAATTTGTGCCCGATATGGTGTGATCCGACTGGGCTGATATCAAGTTGAAAACCCGGGAATCGAACCTTGGACTCCAGCGTTGCAACCGTACCGTATACGTAATACGTGATACCACTGAGGCACCGAGGCAGTAACATACATACATCTTAACCTAAACATTTTTACTTAAAGAAATCATCTTTCGCTCAGCTTATAAAAAATACCTACATGCATTATAACCCTTCTAAATAAAAACAATTCCTTAAAAAATCTAAGGACGCATTAGTAAATTAAGAGATAAAAAAAACAGAAAGAAATGCACATTATATATACACAGTACCGTACACAAATAATTTATAGTAAGAATTAGTATAAAAAAATTATTAAAAACTTACCAAATATTCGCTGGACACTTGCTTGTATATCAAAGTTCACTGAAGCGCGATACACGTGCACCTTACAGAGCGCTGTTACTCGACGGCGCGCACAACTGCACTGTGCAACGTCTTCACGATTATGGTTGTATCGCTTCTAACTGACTCACACTCCCAGCTAGACCACACACAGCCCTACACAGCCTTGTGTCTTAATACCAAGAAAAGGAACTATAAGACATTTTGATAAACAATACTATCAATTTTGACTAATCATCTAGAAATAGCCTCTGCATTTAACAATCATTAATTTATCAACAATCACAACAACAACAATCACACAAATCATGACATTGATTCCACACATGATACATCATATAGGATAAGGGAAACACTTTCTGTAAACAATTTTAATCTCAATTCGAGGTTTCTCAAACCTAACGTCTGAAAGTTAAAGTCAGGAAGGAGATAATGTTATTGAAATATACCAGTTCTGAAGCATACGACGAAATTAACACAAATATTATAAAGAAAAGTGTGGACGATATTACCAGAATTTTAGACACATTTAATCAATTTTAAGCGGAATTATCCCAGACGCATTGGAACTATCTATTATAAAACCTAGGTATATTTAAAAAAGAGAAAAGCTTGACGTTGACTATTATCGCTCAATAACTTTGATACCCGTTATGTCTAAAATATATTGAAGATGCATGCACAAATGCTTTATGGTTTCTGTAACAAATATAACATTATAAATAATGAACAATATAGGTTTCAAAAAGGTAAATCACAAACATTAGCTATTTTTTCTCTTATGAAAACAATAATAACGAATACTAATTATAAGTATTTGACTAGGGGTCTATTTTTCGACATATCTAAAGCATTTGACCTAGTTTCACATAATTTATTAATACAAAAATTAGAAAAAGCTAGAATTAGGGGACCTACTCTACAGTGGATATCCTCCTATCTCAGTAAGTTTCGTAAAAAGATCGCTTTGAATGAGAAAAGTATCGTTTAACAAAACAATTTTCTTTTTGTTTGTACCCTGGGAATATAAAAATCTCGAATGTCAAAAATATTTTCAAATTTATTTGTCTTTATTATTTTAATAAAAAACAAAGGCGTATAAATACGGTACAAAGTCATCAAATTAAAACAAACAAACGACTGTAGATTTCGTAGCGAACAACTACCACTGTGACAGAAGATCAAAGTCGGTCAATCTCTGCAAAACATATCCGCGTTTCTTAATTTTCTGTTTGTCCTTTTCTTTTTCCGTTTCTTTTGCTTGCGTCTTTTGTCGCTTCTCCTTCTTTGGCGCCGATTCCTTCATCTTCTGCACTTCGCACTCCATATCGAAAGGACATTCTTCAGCAGGGCAGAGCGGCATCATGATCACCGGCACATAATTAAACTTGTCACCATCTTTGAGCTGTACACAAAATGACAAATTCTTACTATATCGATAAATATACTTGAAAATTATAAATATTTTCACGTACTTTCTATTGCTTTGTCTGGTAATGTGCAGTCGGGGTACGAAAACCCTTAGTCAGTTTTCACCCATTCCTTAATGCAATTACATATAATTGCTTACTTTACTTTGACAACAAGAGTCAATATAGTAAATAACCTTTTAATGTCCTACCCTGGTGCAAGCAACTCAACTTTAAGATAACTATTTTATCTCGACTGTACATATAAGGTACAGTGGACATACCATTGATAAAGACAGGTGCCAATAATATTTGTTCAGATTTCTCTAAATCTAAGAAAACTTGTGTGTCATAGTAATATTTATTTAATAATTTAATTTTGATGCCTTAGTCGTTCAGTTGCATCCTGGTATGAGTGTTCTGCTGATGTCTCGGGTTCGAATCCGAGTCGGGCAAAGTGATATTGGGTCATTTCATTTCGATATCGTCCTAGAGTGGAATTTTTGCTCGATATGGCGATGTCCTCACCCCTTACCACATCATTGATCAAAAAATAGGTTGCATCGTCTTTCCTTTCGGAAAACACAAGCCTAAGGTAGGCCTACAATATAGGTTAAGTGTCAACTGATCCTAACAATGTAGATAACACTGGCCGATTACAATTCTGGATTAAATATCTTTTAAGCAAAATCTTTTATTTTCAGAAACACGTGGGCTTCAGAGCTACGTATCATCAAAAATTATACAACACATTAAGAAAGTTGTTAACTTAATGTTAAAATTAAAAAAGGGGTAAAAAAAATCTCAGACAAATGTAAGAGGCTCAGCCGATGCTACTCTTTCCCGAACAGAGAAATGATATCAGCACGTGTATGATGCTTGTAAACGTGCCTATCACGGGAGTGCTCGTTATTCTGCACCTCACCTGGTTCTCCTTAGCGCACTGACAGCAATAACTCTGCGCGGCGGACACGGCCTTGGTGTCAATCAAGTATTTAATGACGGCTTTTAATTGCTTATTTTCTGCGTCGTTTTCAGCCGGCGTTTTGTTTTCCCATTTGCCCTGGGGATTCATTTGTACCAGTGTCGGGGCCGACATCGCCAAGGAATCGAATCCGGGCCTTGTCAGAGGGCTGGTGAACCAAAATGATTTATAAATCTTCGAAGCTCCGAAGCTTTTAGAAGCTAACAAATTAGCTTCATATAAATATTCAAAATAGTAAAATAAAAATACTTACATATCAGCGAGTTTACTTTTCGTTTTGTTATTAGACATTTTGGTAAAAGTTAAAGAATGTAAATATGAAAAATTTAAAATAAATTGGATACAATAAAATTATTTTTCGGTTTTGACAGAAATTTTACACGAATTAATGACACATATCAAAATTGTTAACAAAAGCATCTTTCAGTTTTTTTTTAAGTTGTAGTATAATTAAAGAACCTCATTCTGTTTTAATAAATTACGAAATTATACACATTTATATAAAGCGGCCTAACTTACTCTTATTAGTTGAATGCTTGAATTTAATTACAGAAATAAAGTTATTATTTACTATCAACCCTTGTGTGTGTGTGTGTGGGTACCGTACGTGCGTTATCATTCGACACGTAGTGGTGCTATCAAGGGAAATAAGGACTACGCTATCTGTCTAAATAGGTGTCCAATTACCATATATTGTAAAATAACCCTTCCTCTTGAATCAATTTAAGCTTCGTTATGTATTGTATTACAGTTTAAAAGACACGCGTACATACAGCTGGAGCGACTTTTTTATACTATGTAGATATAAAATGCATTATATTAATCTGTTAAATTTTAAGCGCAGGATTTTTTAACATCACATGTGTAGTATAGTATATATACAACAAAAAAAATTATAGTCATTTCGAGATATTTGAAAAAATTTTGAAAATTTTCATCATCTTTGAAGCTAACTCCTAAATTAAGCAACTTAGGGTAGAGGTCACTTTGGGTCAAACCGTAATTAGTTTCGACCCTTTGGTCGAAACTAATTACGGTTTGGACAAATCACGAATCTTTATCCGTGATCTCCATCCATTTCCGGACACTTTTAGTATTAAACCAGGGCTTCTTTAACTATGTGTCACGACCCCAAATGATGTCGCGTAGGAAAATTCTGAGGTCGCGAGAGATTTTGTGTATGTTCTTGCAAAAAATGCAATTTTGATTAAAAATAGGGCATATAACTTTTGTAAATTTAATAAATTCTATTTTATTTCTTTATTTATTTTTTTGATATTTCTAATTTTAGATTTTATATGTTTCAAAACGAATTCGAATATATGTATATTGTTACCTAATAAATAAATCGTCAAAAGATATTTATCTTTCTCTTATACAGGGTGTCCCGTGGCAGATTTAGGATTTCTTAATTAAATTAAAAGATGTTATTATTTTAGTAGATGAATATA
>JAABKM020000025.1:281980-294026 GCA_016277805.2 Papilio aristodemus | reverse complement strand
GATATTCTTCTGATGCTGACGGGTACGTAGCTGAACGTTACTGTATTACATCCCCCTTGGTTCTACTAACATGCCAGCGGTTATATTATAGATTAAAGGTTGCAATGAGCAAGTTTTGGGGCTCTGTGTGTATGTATAAATTTAATTGCAGTATCTATTCATTACAGTTAAGCTGACTTCCTGGTTTTAGTAACAACATTATTAAAAATGTGAATTTTCTGTATTCTTTTTTCTTTATTTACAAATTACATTTACAAAACAGAAAAAATAATAATTTATTGATAGTGTTATGATGTACAGCAGCGCTCTGTATCGAACGGCGATCGTCATTAATGTTTTAGTGCAGCCACTGAGCTACAATCTTTGACCGCATGGTTAATTGCAGTAAGAATGGTGAACCGGTGCGAGCGTCGCGCGGTCGCGTGTGTGCTGCTAGCCGTAACCGCGGTGGTAGCGGCCGCCTCTTACGACCGCGAGCGTCTCGATATCGCCAAGCAAATACTGGAGGAGGTGCCGCTCACCGACGGGTAAGCATCTTCACACCTGTAACGTTGAAAGCCGATAACTTTGGCATACTTCTATATTGTTCAAACAAAGTAAAGATGTATCGTTTCTCTAGCCATAACGATCTCCCGTGGAATATCCGCAAGTTTCTTCGCAACCAGATCAACGAGTTTGAACTCGACACTGATCTAACCGCCATCGAGCCTTGGTCTATCTCCAAGTACTCGCATACGGACCTCCCGAGACTGAGGAGAGGCATGGTTGGAGCACAAGTAAGATTATTTATTTTTATGTTAACTTTTACTAAAACAGAAATTCGTTTTTTTACTCGCCTAGGAATTTAATTCTCAAAACTTCTTTCTTATTGCTTTCGTCATATCATCCTCATTTCATATAAAAAAGAAAACAATTTATGTACCGAGTTTTATTGGTTTGTCAGTGGTTTTGCACGACGCTATATATTTTAATAGCGTATTTATATTCCTATACATTTGATAATTACTTGCGGGAAAAAGCAACAGCGGGAACCAAGTAATTTCTAAAGTACAAAAGAACCGTTATAGTCGTAACAATACGCTAGAAAAATAAGACGGATACTAGAGACAAAAGCTTCAAAACTTCGAAGCTAAGCCGCAAGAGTTATTCAGGTCACGACAGGATATTTTTTACACCTTGTCTGTGTATTTTTACTTGTAGCACCGACGTGGACAGCCTCCAGTTGGCATTGAGCGACAGACAATTCGCATCCAACCATAGGAAACTTTTTTTAATATTCAATAATTTTAAACAATTTTTTAGCAACCAGTAGTAGAATTCTGTTTATTTTTCGGCGACTGACCGAAATAACACTGTTTTTCCATTCTACGCATGTATGTTTTTCTGTACGTATGTTTGAGTACATTCCAATTTTAATCTCCTGTAACCAAATATTCTTTGGATCTCATTCTCGTTAAAATTAAATTACTTTTTAAAATTATTATTCGTTAGCTTTAGGTGGTTTTTTTTTAATTATTAATGTAATTTATATGTTTTTATATTAATTAAAACTCTAGAGATTTATCAATTAATTACTTCATTGTGAAATGTGGGAAAGGGCTTGTGGCTGAAAAATGCATATTGTACTAGCATTGAAAAAGGTAGGCATCGGTGGTTAGGATAATGGAAAGAATGAAAGAGGAAAGAGTCACAAGATCAATTTACGTTGCAAAGTTGAGTAGCGATACTAGAATTAATAGAATTTTCGAGTAAAAAAAAAGGAATTGAAATACTACGATAGACAATTCTGAAATAGACAATTCAGCCAACTCAACCTTTCACTCAACCGAGCCTACCACAAGTAGTAACTTGTGGCAGGCTCGGTTCTAATTTACTTTATTATTATCGATCTTTATAATACTTTTCTCTCTTCTTGTATCTCTACCATTTCTAACTTATTTCATTTTTATATTTTTAAAACACTGTATGTATTTTATCAAAACAGTTGGACGATTTGTAGTTGTTTGTAGTAGTTTTTCGATTTGCTTGCAGTTTTGGTCGGCCTTTGTCCCTTGCGCTACACAGAATAAGGACGCCGTGCAACTGACACTCGAACAAATCGACGTCATCAAGCGTCTCGTAGAAAAATATCCGCAGCAATTGCAACTCGCTACTTCCGTGACGGGTAATGTCATTTATTAAACCGGTACCACTAATAGCACATCTCTCACACTACTCTATGGAGCGGCAATGGCGCAATCTTTTGTTAAGAAGCTTTAGTCAAGTAGTCAATAGATGCTGCTCGCGAACACCGGCTTGTCGATCGACACATTAACGACACATTAATTGACTATTCAATAAATATAAAGTCGAAAAAGTGACAGATTATTTTTATATTCGAAACGGTGAAGTTTATGTGGGACATTTTCGTATTATTTACTGTAGTAAATACTATATTTAAGTATTTTTTGTAGATATACTCCAAGCTCACAGCTCTCGTCCTCGTAAGATCGCTTCGCTGATCGGCATCGAGGGCGGTCACTCGATCGCCAACTCTCTGGGCGTGCTCCGCAGCTACTATCACCTCGGCGTCCGCTACATGACCCTCACGCACACCTGCAACACTCCCTGGTAACGTACAGTTGTAAATCGAACAGTCATTTAGGAGTCATCAAAAACAATGTATCTTTTAATAACTTAAAAAGATATATACTTATAGTATTGGATATGCATTCATTTAGCATTGGAGTGGAATTGTAGGGTTCTCGTAAATTACTAATGTGCTTGTCCGCCATTTTGGTGACATCATTACACCGTTTTTTACTCAGTACCGTTAGCAGCACAGGCCGACACTCACGAGAGAAATGTTTTGTCTCGTCATCTCGTTCACTGCAAGTCAAATTTTGTCCAGTTTTATCGAAGAAAAGACTCTGCCAAACAGTTATTAATCATAAATAACTATTATAAGTAAGAGTTATAAACGAGGAAATATTTTTCTAAATAGGAAACCGTAAACTTATTATTGAAATAAAAAATTAAAAGAAAGATAATTGTTTTTACTTGAAGAGATCTGTACAATTTTTGTTTTTATCGCATTATTTATAAGTTAAATTATTAGGTTTATTTTGCTATTCTGTCATGTTTGAGATCATATGAATGTTAATCTAAATTTACACCCACACCATCATCACAGGCCATTATCAATTCGCCGGGGAAGCGTGTGTAACAACGTGTGTAACGTGAGCCTATTCTAGAGCAGTGTCCATAAACTGGGAGTAAATTAGTTCGTATTGTTATTAACACGGCTAGGGATTAAATTTAGGCCGCTAATGGGTTTGTTTAAAAAAATTTAAAACAAAAACTTTCCTTACTTAATATAATGTAAAGAAATGCATCTTCCATGTTTAATGCATTTGTATATGGAAATTGTTTCTAAATCGTTATTATTTTAATGAATTATTGAATCTTACAATTGAGAAAGAAACTACGGAGACGAAAAGGATCCTTAAATGTGACGGTATACTTAGCGCGAGTAGATATTCTTTCACGTGAGTGGATTCGACAAAAAGCTATTTCGGACAAACATACTCCTCCGGAAATAGAAGAAGTAATTGTAAAATATATGACTTTATAGAAACAGATTTTTAGTAGAAAGTGAAAAGAGAAATAATGAAAATATAGTTTAACAAGTCGGTTTTTATTAAATTTTGAGATGATCGATCGATCGCCGGTCGGCGCTCGCGACTGTTTCTTTTATGTTTTACGTAATCAGTTTTTAGAAAAATAATTGAAATTTATAATTAAAACATAAAATCTAATTACGCGATAGAATTTAATCTCGCAACCGTCAACCGCAACGTCATGTTTATTAAGCTCCGGTGGTTACCGGCTCGGCCGTTAAACCGGCCGTTGACTCCAACGTAAAATGATTACACACACAAAGTAACACCTTATATATTTCAATATTTAATTTATCTTTACGAACATGATTTCTTAAAGATTAGTCTTTGTAATTTGTGTAGTACTTCATCGCTATCATACTCACTGCTCGTGTTCTCTATATCGTTCAAGAGCCGGTGTACCCTGTCCGCGTCATGTTCTCGTGTAGCGACGTGTCTAAATCAAATTCTCTCTCGAGCTTATTTCATTCCTACGTTCCTTCAATTTTTCTAGACTCTGCCACGGCTGTCAAGTCCCAACTGAGATTGAAAACGCATTGCGGTTCGTGGCTGCGTACTAATTTCAGATAAAAAAGTTTTATCTTCAATTGGAATTTAAACTATTTTCTGCTCTTTTAATTGGTTTGATTATTTTTATTATTATTCTAACAACATTAGTGCATCTATTGATGTAAATGCTAGACTTACAGGAGTCAGAATATATTAGTTACATTTTATTTGTATTGTTACTGCGTAGGGCCGATTCGTCGAACGAGAGTCCGGCCGTCGATGGACTCACGGACTTCGGAGAGGTGAGTGGAATGCTGTTTGTTTGATCCATGTGATGCGACGGCGAATTAATGATGCTAATTCGTCACATGTTCCTCTGCGTCCTATCCAAACTTCATGCAACACATTCGGTAACTCACTTCACTTCACATTGAACGCTGAAACACATGTAAAACTGGCAGCATAATATTCACGTGTTGGATGAGTCTCATGCGTCTATTTTATTAATTTTTGTATTATTTCTTTTGGAAAAACATACGATGAAATGTTGGTGCACTAGTTGTACCTCGGCCCAGCCTTTCAAGGAATACAGGCGTGAGGCACTTTTTTTATTTCTTTTGATTGGAATCATATTAGAAATTTTCTAATCTTTTTTGAAAGTTTATTTCTATAAAATTTGTTTTTTTTTCAAATATTTTTTAAATATTTTCTTGTTAAAACGGCTTAAGTTTTGTTTGTGTAATTCAGCCACGACTAGCCGCCGACAAGTCGGGGGGGGGATATTTACATATAGATACGATCGCGCTTCAGATAACTTGAGTTAATTCCTTCTAATGAATTCATTACTTAATAATGCATAAGTCATTATTATTGAAGTGTTAATTATTGTTATTGTTATTTTTATTTCAATTAATGAGATACATTTTTTATTCAGTTCCTCTTAATATATAGATAATAAATAATTTGATGCATTCCCCATGTAGCCGTTGAATTGATTCATTTTAATTATATATCTATTTTATTTATAATATATATTTATATCCAACGAGGCGAAATTTTAACCGCCTTAAACAATAATTTAAATGCTAGTGCTGACATTTAATATTGAATATTTTTACAAATGAGGAAAGTGCGCTGTGCTGCGCTGTATGTGCCACGCCGAGTACGTTCACTTTGTTGTCTAATGTGGCTCGTCTTTATTCTTGACACTTTCAATTGTCTCCAGAAAGTTGTGAAGGAAATGAATAGACTGGGCATGTTGGTGGACCTATCTCATGTCGGAGAGAACACGACACGGGCTGCCATCCGCATATCAAAGGCGCCGGTAATTTTCAGTCACTCGTCAGTGTACAGCCTTTGCGCTCACAAGCGAAATGTGCCCGACGACATTATACAATCCCTGGTAAGTATTGCTATATCTCCGTACAATTTTTGTATTGAAGCGTCGATACATCCCGCCTCGCTTTAGTGTAACTATATAACTTAGCTATAATTATTTAAAATTTGAACAACTTGAATATTACAAAATCCGCGCAACCGAAAAAGTTAACATCTGCTTGAAAATAGATTTAACAGCCGGAATAAGAGAAGAGGTCGCATCCTCGCTCGGAGGCTATCGTATCGGTTTTAATACAGTTTTCACTAATAGACAGAATTTTTTTAATATGTTAAAAAAATAAACTTAACATATTAAATTTTTTAATACGTTAAGTTTTATGATAAAAGTAATTTTATTTTTCACATCAAATAACGTGAGATAATATTTTTGTATAAATTAAATATTTTACTAATACGTGGGAAATAAAACATCGAGTTGAAATATTAAGACAACGATGTTGATAAAGCCGACACGTTGTTATGTGAAACTGGGAGACGCTAATTACGAATAGGGTAGGCAGGCATATGTTTTGATGACTCTGAGTTTAATTGCTACGGTGCATAAAGTAGCTCGTTATATTTGAGCTAATGCGTACCAGTACCGCGTAATATGGTATGTGAAGTCTCATTCAAAACTATTTCAACTCAAATCATAGTATATAGTTTTTAATAATTATATATCTCTGGTCCAAAAGACTTGAACTTGGTCTAATAGACGTGAACGGACTCTAAATAACTTGAGACCGCTCGTCCGCTGTGTTCTGCGACACGTCAGGGAGCCACACTATTCGTACTGCGACGAGTTAACATTTTGTCTTATTCGTAGAAAGAAAACGGTGGCATCATAATGGTGAACTTCTTCCCCGATTTCGTGAAGTGCGCACCAAACGCCACGCTGTCTGATGTCGCAGGTGAGAATACATCATTTTGTAACGACATGAACAATCGATCCCATTTATACTTGTTTCAATCGTGAGCCGCGCGCACCGATTTGTTTTAACCAAGTGCTAGAAAATTTAAAAGCCGAGGAGCACTCTACCAATTTACGTAGGAAGGAATTAATTCAAATTGGTGCTCTAGTCAATTCTTATCGTCTTAGATTGAACGTAACTCTTTCGTAGCTTTCATAGCGTTCAAATGTATTTCATAAATGCATTTGTTTCTAGTTATATAGATTATATCATCGTCTTACTGTATAATGATGTTGATTATAAAAACGTATTTTACGATTCAGTTTGATGATGAGATGAAAGATGTCGATGATTCTTTTTGAAAATGTATTCAAACAAAATTACAGAACATTTCCACTACATCAAGAAACTGGTGGGAGCGGACTTTGTCGGCATCGGCGGCGACTTCGATGGTGTCAATCGGTTCGTTATCGTTTTTGATTTTATCAGAGAAAAATTTGGCAAAACAATATCACATCGCGCCTCGAACGGTTCAAAATAATCTTTGACAGCGAAGAAATATATATTAATATATATAATATATTAGTTGACTCGTGTTTGAAATTTACATCGAAGTAGAAAGGATATATATACGAGACGGCGGACACGGAAGACGAGGGGGTCTAATTGCACGTACACGAACATTCGCAGAGTACCCCGCGGACTGGAGGACGTGTCGAGGTATCCCGAACTGTTCGCCGAATTGCTGCGTAGCGGCCAGTGGAGCGTACAGGAGCTGAAGAATGTCGCCGGTCTGAACTTGTTGCGCGTAATGCGACAGGTCGAGAAGGTAACGCCGTCACGGTATCGCGTTAATGGTATCATCTTCTATTCTATTAGTACATGTATTATGTAGTGTTTGACTGACGACTCGATAACATTTCTAAAATGTCTATCCACGCGATTCAGGTCGTAACGTCTCAATTAAAATAATCTTATAATAACATTTTTTGAACGTGTGAATGAATACAAAGTTAGAGTACTTAAATAAAGCAAAGTTTATGTCGATCGTTGACAGGTTCGTGACGAGATGCGTACTAATGGAGTGGAACCCGAGGAGCATCCCGATTCGCCTAATGACAACGGCAACTGTACCAGTAACGCGTTCAACAGCGACTACGTGTAGACCACAACCGGACTACTGACCACCGACGCAGGGCGTCACTAATGCGGCGTAATAGAAAATACAACACCTATGTACATTATCGTCATTTTATTTGTCTGTAAAGTAAAATAATCAATGTAATCGGTTCCGTTCATTCCAATACAAATACACGCACACTCACACGCAATGTAGATTTTTTTTAATGATTTTATTGCTACAATTTTTTTGAAGAAAAGGTATTCCTTTCAGTGAAATAAAATGGTAGTATATGAACACGAACCTATTGGGACTCCGTCAATTAATAAGATAATGAATGCCTTCATCGATTGGTACTCGTACAATGTCCACTACTCAACATTGTGTAAGACTCAAAATTATTTTTCGAAAATGACTTAAAATAATTTTAAACAATCTTAAATGAATAGAAGTATATAATTTTAAGTATGTTCCAAAAAACAATGAAATAACATTCAGCAGTACAAAAAAAATTTACTAAGAATGAATAAATTATTTTTTTTTGTACTGTTAATCTTATTTTAAAATTTATTTTAATTCAATCTTAAACTTTTCAGTTATCTTCGAAAGATAGTTTGAGGCGTAGGTAATGTTGAGTAGATGTACTCTGTTCAAAATAATCATTAATTAATTCAAACAAAGAGTGACATGGTCCGTGTTCGGGCCGGGCGAGCCGGTGGCGGTTAGTATCGATGTTGTTTGTAGTCGGTGTTGTAGTTGCATTTTAGATGTTCTAAACGGACTCTGTACTCTACTTCACATCACTTGCTTCTACGGAACTACTTTTGTGTGCGTTTCTGTTCTACTATTAGATGGTGCAACTTTATCGATATACAATTCTAGCAATTTTAAAAAAAAGACATATTTTTCGATTCGACCTTCTTATTCGAAGCTTTAAATTTATACAAATCATCCCACTGACATTTGTGTATTTGGTGGTCGATGCATAAATTATTTCAGAATGACATAAAATGTTCTTTTAAAGAAAATTTACCTAAAATTTAATTCCTATACGGTAGGTACTGAGTCGAGGCGCATATAATAAATACAATCTGTTTGAACTTATCGCTCATTTACGCTGAAACTTAATAATGTTTAGTTTATCGATTTAGGCCTTTACTTATAATCAATTTAGATTTCTTGATAAAAATGGTGAACTCAAAATGACATCTCCAGTGCAGTATTGACGAGTCGAGACTGTTGATAAGTAGTCTATGCGGTGCATCATTTTTTCTTAATTTTTATTCTTCATATGTATTTGCGCAAAAATATTAAAAAATTCCTACCTGTAGGTACCTAATCATCAGTAAGTTTGGAACAGATATGATGAATACATTTAATATTTCGTAGATGAATGCGCGCCTCACGAATTAATTCGATATTGGAAATCTGAAAACCAAACACTTTTATTGAAATGTGTTTTTTTTTTAACTAGCCGTACGAGTCATCGATCATTTGATGCCTTTCATTTTATAACCGATTCGTTTTTACGAAAGGCGCTAGTGTGTTAATTGACTGTTCAACTGTACAATTGATAACTCAATTACCTGAACCTGAAGTCATTCAATTATTATTTAGATTTGCATTATTAATATTTATAATTTAATAGATATAATCTGCACACTAATGTTGTACAGAAACAACTATTTTTCATCACATTTTCTTGTGGAATTTTTACTTTAAGGGGTAAAATCGATCTCGCTATTGAAGTTAAAAAGTAACATGGTTACATTTATTTAAAAAAAATGGCCTGTTGTTAGGTATAACGACTGAAAATTTTTGAACCTTTATTATCCAGCAATGACTATTTCGTCTAAGATCTGGCTGTTATTTTGTGATTAGTTTTGTATATATATATCATCCCCTCTTGATCACTGGCGCACATTTTCGTTTTAACTAAAGTTGCACTTTTATTGTTGAGCTTTTGTGACACCACTTTCTACTTTTAGATTTTTATTCTTCAATCGCTGTAAAAAGTTAATAATTTTTATTTCAAAGTTTTTGATATATTGTACTTTTTCTGTGGTCGTTATAAATTGTCTTTAAGTTCGTTAAAAGTAATGTGCGCTTGTATTATAGTTGTTGGGCGTATTGTAGAATGGCAGGATGTTTAGACTTCACGGCGCACGTTGACAGTGACGTAACTCCGGTAACTCACCTTCCCCGATGGGACAACAATACGCCTTACAACAATTTTCTGAAGTGTTTTATATTTCATACAAGATTTGAGACTAAATAAACACGATTGATGTATACTCAATGCGTCTTGTTTTTTTTTTTTTAAATTGCATCCACCTTCTGCCTTGTGACATTATTAGTGTACCTAGTTTACTCGATGTTATGTTGTACTGACGCCTCTACGCCGACGTTAAATTATCTCTAAAGACGTTGCTAAACTCTGCAGACTCCGGTCGACGGTCTAATGTAGACTTTGCCGTAAGTTGTATGCTAATAACTCATGCACTTCTGTTTTTATCTTCAGTCAGCCCAACTTTACAACTGGACAGGAGAGGTAACAGAAATGTTGAAATAAAAAAAATACACGACTTAATATAGCTTTAATGCTTATTAATATTGCCACTTTCTTTAATCACATGGAAGAAACAATATGTTTAAAACAAAATATTTCTAAAACTTACATTTATTTCATTAAATAATTCATTTAATTTTTTTTAGTAACAATAACAAAGCTAAGGAGTTTATGCAAGGTGACGACAAATATAGCCCGTGTTGGAACATTCGCCAGCGGCGTGTCCCGACACAAACTGACACCAAATCAATTCGAGTGCTATGTACAAAGCGGCGGGCGGGGGGCGGGGAGCGGGGGGCGGTCCGCGTTCCTAAGCACATATTCCCTTCGCTATAAACACCATCAACACCACAATCGAAATGATGCTGATCTGTCGATACATTGTTAAACTTTTAAACTTCAAATTCATGTAAACGGCACGCGGCCGACAATACATCGGTTGTCGTCGGTCGACTAACAGAGGCGTGCGCACTACTCGCCCCGATATAAATCTAAACTTATCCTCTTATTAACACATAAATATCGACGCATGCGTCGTAAATGTAGCGCGGATAAGACGCGCGACGCAAAACGTCACGACTTTACCTACTTTAGGATAGACAGAGGTTTAATAGTGAATTAAGTTAGTAAAATGAGTGATAATGTTTTATGCCAACTTAACTATAAAAAAGGAAATAAAATAACTAAGTGTAAGCGACGCACTACGAGGTAGGTTAGAAATTGTCGAGATTGATTCCTGTCATTGAAGGCGAACTGAGGTAAACTGTCATGGACTGATAACCCGCTTAGAATTTCAATATTCTGGAACTCATCGGCCGTTGCTGTGTGAGGAAGTGTTAACTCAATGAAACTAGTTTCTATTAAAAGTTGTAGTTTTAGATCTTTTGGGCTGACGTCATGTACGCGTCCGTCCTTCGCATTCCTTCGTACTCAGGTACGTCGAGTGGTGTGTGAAGTGCGAGGGAATGGGTACGAGAGAGGCGCAGGCGCAGTGTTTGTCGGTCGCCAGAAAAGGACGACGAAGGCGACGTCCGGCGGCAGTTGTATTCGGTATTTACGTTAAAGGGCAACAAAGGCAAGCATTCATCAACATCCAATGATTGCCTAGAACATTGAGCGTATTACAGTCAGTTTTTATGTCATAGGCCTATACAAACTGTATTGACGAGCGGAACGAAATAAACTAATCAAAGCTGCGCGGAAAGAAGTTCTTCAGACCAACCAACCGGCCGGCCGGCCCTGCCAACAGAACCACTACACCACTGCAGTCCATTATGAAAGTATTGGCAAAACTATTAGGCAATACAATAAGTTGCATACATTGAAAATCAAAAACCTATTCTTAAATTGTCCTCAATATCATACGTGATTGTTTTTCGAAGTTCTATTAGTTTTTTTTTAATTTACATTTTTATCATGTTATATAACTCAAACGGTGTTTCTAAATACGTTTCTGTTGTGGCAGTAACTTAACCTTTGGACGGAATTCCAAGAGAGTGCCGAGTGGCGAAATTATCGCACGATGCGATCTAAACAGTTATGTACATAAATACGAAGCCACTCTATAAAGGAGGGAGGGACCGGGAGAGCGGCGCGGTGCGATTGCATTTCATCAAAGTTTGCTGATCAACAACACATACGATACGAGGAGGGGTCGGTCGGGCGGAGCGGAGCGGAATGCGAAACTCGACTGCTTCTACTTACTACACCATTGTTTAATTGTCTGATGCATGCTATGTGTGTAAAAGACATTCCCATTTAAGTCAGACAGTAACTAGTAGCTCGCAATACTAACTGAGCATTACTGCTATCAATAGAGAAATTATAATAACTTTATTGTTTAGAATGAAAGTGGGCCTGGTTGAGCGTGGGGTTGGGGTGGGGTGGGTGTGTGGTGGTCACCACTTGGTACGCGCGCAGT
>JAABKM020000025.1:265237-280597 GCA_016277805.2 Papilio aristodemus | reverse complement strand
TGACGTCCTCGATGCCGCGCTGCGAGCCCAGCCTGTCGACAACCACATGAATCAACATTTTAGGAATTAAGAACTGCTATAAAATAGAACAATATAGATAACTTTAAGTTTCAGACTATTCTTATATTGTTCATTTACAACAACACATGTTTTATATTATATAACAACATGTAGAGTGCAAAAGATATATATATATATGTATAGTCGGTATGACTTTTATAATGTAATGTGGATGCGGGTGGTATTGGAAGAACGGTGTGTATGGGTCACCTGCGGTCAGGCTCCGAGCAGAAGCGCAGTATGGTCTCGCGCGCGTCCTCGCTGATCGGTATCTCCGGCGGGAAGGTGAGCGACTCGCGCCACGACATCACCTTGCGGTACGTCTCCTGCGGGGACTCCGAGCAGAACGGCGGGTAACCGATCAGCATCTCGTACCTAAACACAATACCTTTCATATAACGGACACTCTCAAAAATAAATAATCAAGTCTAGTTAAATGCAAACAGAACGTTATTGCTCTTACATTAATGTACGTTGTTACGACACTCTCACGACATGCGAATACACGGCTACATTACATTAAGACGCGGCCGAGCAAAGCGCGGTCAGTTTTCTTTTTAAATTGAAATATTTATCACATGTCATTTAATAAAGTACAGTCAGGAAAAGAAAACCTTGGACAGTTTTCAAAAGAATTCCTTTATTAAGTCGTATTCTTAAATACTACTACTTTATTTAAAATTTAAACTCGATATGACAACAATGGGAAAGAGTAAATGAATGCCAAATGCGCAAGAAGCAAAAAAATATTCGGTCATTAAATGTACGCAGGCGCAAATAATTGATTTCGCTACAGAAGCAATGCAAATGTCTGTCAAAATACATTACACTAGCGTTTAAAATGAGGATATTTTTGTGTATAATTTGTATTATTTACAAATAAAAAATGATTGTAAAGCAAGTCGTCATCACGCTCCATGTGATAGTAGGGAACTACGGACTGGTGCTGCGCGGACAACTCGCTTCCGAGTTTAAATAAAGTTTTATGTTGACATTGAAAGATTCGTGACAAAGTTTAGTCAATATGAAAGCCTTGTTATTTAATAAGTGACTATTAATTTTGATTGTTTTAGCTCATTGTATTCACACATTTCTTCTTAACCCTGATTGGTTCATGCAAATAATCAGATCAGTCCTCGCGACAAGAATATTTAACCGCACAGCGAATACCTCTTCCAACAATTACAAAGACATTTTCTTTTTATAGATACAATGTGTAATTTGTCTCGTACAAAGGCGTTAGTAAATAAGGCTTTATCCCCTATATTCTTTCCACTTTTTAAAATTTAATTTTCACAAGGTACAATTTTATAATTGATTGATTGTTCCCAGTAGGGACACTCGACAGGGGGTGCTGACCCCACATTGTCTTGTACTAACTCGCATCAGCTGAACAAAACCAAGTCTTAGATATTATTATAATTATTATAACTAAAGCTGGTAGGAGCACATTTCAATAATGATATTCGCATCAAACAAAAATAAGACGGAGCGAGCGTAAGATATTTAATGGACATAATAATGTATTCAGTGGACGAAACCACCGCCGTTTGACAGAGAAGTGATGTCGCACTCCTCACACCGCCCCGACCTCATCGCCACCATCATCAGATTATCATTTATTTGGAAGTTTACAAAACTTCTTAAACTAACTTAATCGCACATGGTTGATTTATTTTTTTCCCAGGGCAAGAGTAATTCTATTGGCGCAGGAGTATGAAGATAACAGAAACATTGTGATGGCAACAGGTCACCGAAGAGAAAAGGAAAAAAATGAGCTTATGTTATACAAAAAACCAAAATAACTCTCTCTGACCACCCAAAATATTTAGTGATCTCACTGTTGAAACTATTAAAAACTAAACAGTGTTGGATAATGAAATGATTGGAATAATG
This sequence comes from Papilio aristodemus, assembly GCA_016277805.2. Taxonomy (NCBI): domain Eukaryota; kingdom Metazoa; phylum Arthropoda; class Insecta; order Lepidoptera; family Papilionidae; genus Papilio; species Papilio aristodemus. Next base: position 278,641 of record JAABKM020000025.1, on the reverse strand, counting down.
GAATTGTATGGAGCATACAGTGCAAATTGTTCATCTTCAAATTGCCATTAAAATGCTAAGAACAATTTTGTGCTTACTTAAAACTTTGTCGACATCGATCATTTAGTAAATTGTTTTGGGCACAAAAATAGCCCCGAATACAACAATATCTCAAATGTGACATATTTAAGGACACTATTACGGATATTAAATGAGGTAGGGGCTGAAAACAGCCCGCTAAGATTCTAGCAGCCAAGCGACCGGTCCAGTACTTTAAAGTAGCTGGTGACGGAGACATGCCGCGCTCTCCGCTGCCTCCGGTGAAACAGTATAAAAGGATGCAGACAAGCGAGAGAAGCGCTGCCGAAACTCAACGAGCGGACCCCTAGTAAGCTACTATAATCTAAATAAGTCTCAAATTAGAATAAATGTGGCGGCGTGCTCAGGTCACGGTGTGTTTAAGTAATATATTTTTAATATTGGAATTACTGACAGTACTCCTCTATGTAGAGTATGTATGGCGGAGGAACTTGCAATGCCGAGCGGTGTCTTTGTTTGTATGGGGCACAATGTTTGTCGGTCTGGGTGGCGCAGTCCACGTCCCCGCCTACACGCACGGCTACGCACAGCAATCAACGGGGTCAGTTCGGTGATGTACTAACATGATGACGCCGAGACTCCACCAGTCCGCTTGAGGGCCGTAACCGGTCTGCAGGAAAACTTCGGGCGCGATGTAGTCCGGCGTGCCGACGGTGGAGTAGGCGAGCGCGCGTCGGTTGCGCTTCCAGGACTCGGCGCGGCGCTTGGAGTCCATCGCGGAGGACGAAGTGGAAACTGCGGACGTGGAACGGTATACTCGTCAGATAGAGGCGCCGCTCTCTTCTATGACATGTTGTAATATTGTTGATCAGCGGTGGACACTCACTGAAGTCGGACGGGGTGGCGCGCGACAGGTCTCGATAGAAGTCTGTGCGGTGACTTTTCTTGAGGCCGGTGCAGAGCCCAAAGTCGCTCAGCTTGATGTGCCCGCGCGCGTCCAGTAGTAGATTGTCCGGCTTTATATCCCTGGAACACGGACACATGCAATGTTACTACTTGGACTTCTTGTACAGGGAAGCGGTATGGTGTACGCGGTACACGGTACACGGTGTAGGATAGTGCTGCGCGACCGTACCTGTGTATGAAGCCAAGTTTGTGTATGCTGTCGATGGCGAGCGCAGTCTCGGCTACGTAGAACTGAGCACAGTCCTCGCTTAGCGTATCCTTCTTCATGAGCAGCGTCATCATATCACCTCCCGGCAGGAACTCCATGATGAGGTACAGGTTCATGGGGTCTTGGAAGCTGTAGTACATCTTCACGACCCACTGATGGTCAGCTTCCACTAGCACGTCGCGCTCGGCTCGGACGTGCGCCACCTGCAGCATTCAATGGAAACTTTTACAAATACTTCTTTACAAAAATACTGTGGTAAACTATAAAAATTAAATATCGAATGGTATCCAATGGGCTTGTTAATTGTATCTTGAACATCAGGAACAAGAGGAAAAGGTCAATGAACTTTACTAAACAATAAATTCTCACTTGTTCTTTTTCAAGCATATCAGCCTTCCGCAGAATCTTCATAGCGTATACATGGCCCGTGTCCTTCTTCTGCACAAGCCGCACTTCTCCAAACGCCCCGCGACCTATCACCTATATAAACATATTTTATTTTACTAAATACAAATTTAAATGTATACATATAAAGAAATTGTAATAATGAATAAACTGGCATTCGTGTTGTGTGAGGCATACTAAAAAAAGAAATATATTTTTTTACATGTTTATGGAAAAAGCGGATGTTCAATCATGAATGAAATCAATGGAAATGCATCCGGTTTGGGGCACATCGGTTGAATGGATTCAAAGCCAAAGCGGGGACATATGTATGATGTCTCACAACATATGTATACATAGAACATTAAAGTTTTTATCGGGTTTATATGTATTATTTTTGGAGAACATAAACATCTTTAGTAGTAGCCGGTAGTCTATACCCTTAGCACAAATGAACAGCTGTTGTCAAATTTGTAACAAACAAACCTTGAGTGGCTCGAAGTCTTCAACGCCGAGACGTGAACGCTTTAGCCTGAGAAATTCGGTTTCTTTCTGGGCGTGTTGCTGCCGCTTCTCTTGCTTCTGGCCCTCTGTGAGATTTTCATCTTTGAGAGACTCTTCGAGTTTTTCCAGTCTAAATTAAAAAAATAAACAACATCTGCTTAAAGGCAAGTCGTATTTAAAGTCGTTTTTGATAAAATAGCAAAAAATCAAGAAGACATGATGACATGGTTGGATATAATCATCAATATTTACTAAATGGTGACAAACAAATCGATAGGACATAGCTAAGAGTCTCAATGTGAGTTGGTATCAAAAAGAGCTGTCGAGAGGAAGAGCTGTCGAGAGGAAGAACCGTCGCGCTGGATGCTTTTGGTAAGGATCAATCCCTGTGATACATGGGTGATGACCATTTGTTGGCTAAATAAAGAAAAATGTACTATTAGACAATTCACACGCACCTCTGTTTCCTTTCATAGTGCTGGGCGATGAGATTCGTATAGAAGTTCTCTAGGGTGACCTTGGCCTTAGTGGCCTTATCTAGGGTGTGCCCGCTGAAGCGGACGCTGTCACTGCCCGTCATCTCCAACACCCCTGTAACAAAGCGCGACCTCTATTATCACTCTGATATAACTATGTTTAACAATCTTAACAATCGATATGGTGTCATTACGAAATCAATTGCTGAATAAAAAAAACATATCTTAGTAATCTGAAACTGTAACAATGTTAACAATTATTATCACTTAATATAATAGTACTTTACAAACTTTTCTATTTTAGTAATTCAGACTGTTTGAGGCATTGAGTTTTTCAGTGGTAATTATTTATAAGACATTTTTGTTTCAAGTTTAAAATTTAAATACAGTAATAAAAAACACAGGTCTAAATACAGTAATCGACATACATTGCTCAGTGATAGAGCAGATATTGCTCCTTGTTTTTGTTTTCTGCTCAATTGGGGCTTGAGATTTAGTTGCTTGCTAGATTTTTAGGGTCGAAGTGGCTTCAGTGTTTGTTTTGAAAAGAAAAAGCATTACAAGAAATCAAGTGCCTCAAGTTTGAATAGTTTGTTAGGCAACATAAGGCTTGAGGTACAAGGCTGCAGCCGCTTTAAGCTTAAGCTGACTGAAATACAACAAGACTGCCTCACAATAATTGTACTCTAAGAGATCATTGTGTAATGCATGGCGTAGCATTCCTGTATTATATAATATAAATAATGGTTTTGACATCATCATTCATAAAGGAATGGAAATAAATTTAAGTATAACTATAATAAAATGAGTTATAATCATTTGGTAAACAATTAATGTATGTTATTTAATAATGTATGTTATTACAATTAAAATAAATGTACTCTATGCGACTGTATAGTTATTATTTTAATCCATTTGTGAAAACTAAATCGGCATTTTTGTTTAATTAACATTAATGGAATAGACAATATAAATAACATAAAGCTATATAGACATATTCAGAAGTTGTTAAGGCTGAGTTGTCAATTTTATCATTAATATAAAATATTGAAATTCATAGTACATTTAGGTGGGCACAAGTATTCTCCTAATTTGGAGATTGCAAGTTCTTAAGCTTGCAGGTAATTGACATATTCAAGACAAATTTACGCAAACAATTCTAAATGATGAAAAACTAAAGTTACCTGGTGGATGGGGCGCTGGCACCGGTGTGTCTGGGGCCACCGTAGTGCCCGGGGTGCTTTTCCCCCAAGACACGGCTCTCTCTAGACAAGGATAAAAAAATAAGCATGAGTACCATCTAATTGCAATCACATACTAATTATATTATCCGAGTGAATCTCTATAAACACAATGTCAAATGTTTTCTTAATAAGATGGTTTAATAAATAGATAGCAAATGATGATGATATTATACCTAAGTGTTTGTATGCACGTCCATTCCAAAGTAGTGTGACTTGAACATTCGGTTGCCTACATTGGTGTTGTTACATTGTAATCTCCAAGTGTCAATGTACTTTCTGATTATTTAATTAGTTATTACTTTAATGAATTTTCTTTGACACACTTTGCATATTAAATTTTTATTTTCTTTATTTATCTACAGATACTAAGTATATATTGGGTCATTCCTAATGAGCCATTCAGCAGCTAGACAATTTTGTAATACGAGCAGTTAGTAATGTGTAAGAGGAGCTACATTCCATCCACTGTTGTGTTTCAGTGAGTGAGTTATTATTATTATTGTTATTACAATAAGCCGCCACTCAGCCATGCATGAGGATCATAACTCAGTGATTAATCAAGTATTATATTATATTGTACAAATACACAAGAGGCAATTGATGAATAACTCATACAGTTTTAAATATACAATTTCCAATTATTTAGACAGAACAGAAGGCTTGGAATGCAAGAACCCATAAACTTACATCAAACAAACAATTTTACTACTGTCATGATAGCATAATTGTCCCATGGTTTGCCTACATTGCAGAGACTTTCGGGTTCAAATTGGGTTAGGCAAAACAACACTGGGTCTTAATATCTAGGAGCCTGAAATTTGTGCGTAATATGGCAGTAGGCGCACTATTTGTACTCTGCATACTATTTTTGGAAGCACAAGGGTGAATGTGTGTTATATGAAATAAGTAAATTGGGTACAGAACATTTAATAATCATTTTATAGAACATTTAATTATTAATTAAATTATTCTAAAATTTTTTATTTTATTTTTAACTTTAATTAATTCAGTCATTATATTAACCAACATTTGCAAATTATATACTGTTGATGCTAAAATGATGTGATAATTAGCTCTTAAGATATTTGCCTGACTAAAATAAAAATGACTATCCAAGAGGAATTACATTGATCAGTAACAGACTAAAGAAAGTTGATGTAAGAAGTACCTGTAACCAACAAGGGTGTAGAATAATCAAGATAGGTGTTAGGTCTAGGATCATACCAAATGGAAATCCATAATCTCTGCCTAACCGAGTTATGGATGTGAGCGTGTAAAAAGAGTAACTTAATTGGTATGCATATTTGTTCCAGTGTCACCTTGTGTAACTATAAATGTAATGCCCAATTTTGAAGAGTGATGGATTAGATGTCAAGTGATTTATAGTTTTTTCCTTATATTATTTTATTTTATTATAAGTATAGCTGTTACTACAAAACTTTGCAAGTATTCCTAACATAATAAAATTAATTATCATTAAAGACTTTTCATTAATAAAGCATTCTTTCTAATTTCAAACACCAAACATTCAGAATTACCCTAACAAGCAACACTGTACTCAGTCATTAGTAGGATACTGCTTCTATATCCATAATTATCTGTTAAAATAAGGAAATTGTAACTCTCCTTTCTTATTACTCTAGTATTAGTATAAACAAGGCATATGTCTCACCAAAGCTTTACACATAATTGTTGTCAATTATTGTAGCTCTTTGATCAAGGTGACACAATGACAAGTACAATACAACAAAAGCTTTGTTCGTCTTAAGATATTTTAGAATTCTAATGAAGCAAAAAAGGTAACATCAAGAGTAGAAGAGCCGTTCAAACTGAAGTATCGCCACACGGCAAAAGAGAATGCATGTATGTGGGTATAATGTTAAGCAGTATTAGCTTCGATTATTAACATGGGACTGAATGTTATGGGTCAAGGAATTATTTTATGATGTTTTTATTATAATAAAAATGTTGACAGTTCAATGTTGGTATTCATTTTCTTTGTACAAACCTATGTCCTAATAAAACGCAAATAAAATGTATTGTCATTGTTCGGTTTGAAAAAAGGAATCATAATCGTGCGGTCGTGCCCAATAATTACTACTTTGACTATATTTATAGACATAAAGATTGCACATTAATATGAACTTAAATAGTCTTAAGTAATATTAATCACTTCATTTAACTACCTATTATCTAATACGTACCTTAAATGACACCGCAGAACAAAAATTCCAATTCAACGCCCGTCTCTTTACACACTATTCAAGTAACGGCATAAATGAATGTTGCACAAAAAGACTAAAATCGATAATAAACCGTAACAATCGTTGCAGTAATGTATAAATTTAAATAAGGTCACTGCTTCAGCGATGATAATTTGTACGCTGATTTCCAAATTATGATAGATAATGCAAAATAATCGTCGTACTTAATAAAAAAATCCCGTGTAAATTAAGCGTAGTAATGAAATAACAGGAATAAATTGTAATTACAACGACTCATCCCCGTCCATCACAAGAAATCGAGTGTACAAATATATGGAATAGAAGAAACGGCAAAGAGGAAGGGAGGAAGTGGATATGAGACAATCTCACAGATAACGTTTGAATTATTTTATCAAATACAGATGATAAAATATGGCATTTCTCTGAATTTAATTTTTAATGTAGAAAAAATATAAAGGAATTTGTAATAAAATTTAAAATTATTAAAAAACCAGGATAAGTATACAGAAGAATTTTATTTATCCTATATTAGTTTCCCAGTTAGTTTTTCTTCGAGGAATAAAGGCTGAGGCATGTTGGATAAATAAATAAAATAAATTAAGTTTTGAATTGTAATAATATAAAATAGATTCACACCCGTACATTAGGATGTAGATTTTAGTGCGCTTACTGATAAGTTTAGATACTAATACCTTATAAAACGCTGCTCTACAACGGACGGAATGTTGTACTCGAAAACTGTCACTTTTAGACAATACGACTATAATAACCTGGAAAATATCCCAAGTCTGGAAGTCCAGACACTTTTTACATTATATGAGCTTTGACTCAATTTTCTAACTTTCAGTTACGTTTTGTTTGTTAAAAAGGTCAAATATCTACTTTTGTGCTGAATTTGAAATCGTTAATAATTTTAAACAGTATAATAATATAATCGATATTGAATTATTCTAGGAATAAATAATGCCCTCAATAGAAAACTGTTGATAATAGTTTTAAACAAGTAATATTCTATTAATCTGTAAGTTTTACGAAGTCTGAGTAATTGTCCCCCTGGCAAAGTATTTTCTTTTACTTAGCGCTTAGCTTAATAAAAACATATTTATTAACATGCTAATACGTATGGATATCATGCCATCGAACACCCGAAAAATTTTGGAAACAGCTTAATCACGTCCAGATTTACTTGATTCTGAAGGTGAGCTATAAAAACTATCTTACAATAATCTTTGTTCCTTCTTTTTATCATCTACATATTATTATTATTCCTACAAATAATGAAGGTTTGGTCATCATTCCTACATAACATTAAACATTTAAATTTAAAAAGTTTTAAAATGATAAAACAGATTACTTATACATTGACAGATGTTTTTTCAATTCTAGAGGTAAATATTATGTCTTAATAAATAAAAATATATATATTGTGTACTTATTTTGATATTTGAGAAATGCAATTAATAAGATAACAGTATGTACGGTTTGAGAATCTTTATTTCCTTAATACGAATTACAAATTATTTTACATAAGGAAACTCAATAACTATAACATAATCATTTTGCAGGGTGTACATATACTTTTTTTTAGTTCTAAAATAAATGTGAGTAAATACAAATCAAATATCAAACAAATACAAAAATCATGAATAGGAGTTTGGTTAGCACCACGGATATACAAATTATGCCGAGCATAACTAGATGTGGCATATTTATTATTAACAAGCATCTATGAATTAAATAAATTTAGATATTGATAATGTACATACATTTTTTACAGTATGTGGACTATAGATTTGTTATTACAAAAATCTACCATAATGTATTTATTAAAAATACATATTGTAGACTAAATGTCTCGCACATATTATTAATATAATAGGTCACCTGGAAAGTTCTCTGTAGTTTCTCTCTCCCTCTCTCTCATTTTAATAATATCATAGTATTGTGAATGGCTCAATCATTTTTTTTCATTCTACATTCCGATTGCTATATAAATATGTTAGGTCTGCAATTCATTGGTTTAACAGGGAATTTGTTAAAAAAAAAACACAGTAAAGAAAAGGTGACCAATGTAACTTTTATATGAGTGTACGTAGATGAGGAAAGAGAAAAGTGAGGCATTCAAAGGCGTTTTTTTAAGGATATTAATATGTGAAGAAATATTGTCAGTGGAAAAATAAAAAAAAATGATTTCAATGTGCTAAGGAAATTTTACTCAACTACTATAATGCCAGGTCCAAAGCTGTTTTGAAAGCTTGTCAAAAAACAGAGCTAGTGTAGGAATTGAATACTTTGCAAGAACTAACCTTCTGTTACTCTTCATTCCTGAATTTAATAGTGAATGCAATTACAGATGGCTGAAAATTTCAAAAGAATACTTTGCACGCTTTTTAAAACATCGGCTTTCTATATTTCTATGATATTACAAGAAATCTTAAGTAATGTTGCACGAAATATTAGGTTTGGCTTGCTTAGGTTACAGTTTAAAATATTGCAAAACTCATGTATTCTTCCTTTTCTTTATGGAAAGTGTATAATATGGGTCATTTAATTTCTGTATGTAGTGTGTTGTGTTGATTTTATATTAAGTTTACTTTTTAAAATAATTTGGACTTAATTTACTTTAACATGTTTATTTGTTTTTATGCCAAATAAATAAATTACGAATTGTATTTGTGTTTTTCATTTAACACCAGTTTACATTTCGGTATTAGTCTTAGGCAATCTTAAAATTTAATTCTAAAATTAATAATGTTCAATGAATTGAAAACTTTCCAGAAGACCTAAATAAAGTTTGTGTACTTTATGACGTAATTAAATGAGGTTTTGATACTGTGTTATTTTCATGACGTGTTTCACTAATTTGTAATTATACTTTTTTTTAAATTGATCTCTATAAGAAGGAAATTTAAAAAAAATCATAATAATATGGTGCCATTATAACGAATAACGAAAATAATTTGTGATGTCTAATGATTGTCTGTGATTTATTTAAACATAGAAACAAAGTCTTTCTTAAATAAAAATCACTTAATTTAAATTGAAAGGAATAATTAATTGCAATTTTTTGACATAGCGTAATCGAAAGAAAGAATGAATTAAAAAAATTTGCTTTGTTCGCGGTAAAAATAATCTGAGGTTACAGAACTCCGAAACTTTGCTATCTGAAGTCCTTATGGGATGGGATATGTGATGACCTTCCTTTGTCGCGTAAATAGTCACAGTACGACATTGAATTGACAGATTTATGGGTCACTGGTTCTGTTTAAAAACAAAAATAATTTACGAAAAAACCTTTGCTTCACCAAAAAGGATTTCTGTTGGATATCGAAAAGGTTTCTTTCAACACAAACCTTTGCGCTCATTCAATTTCTATCAAGACTTAGCCGCGCTGCCGATACTGTGTTGCAATAGTTAATTACATTTTAATATAGCAAGGGCACAGTACGACGTAATTCATTGACAGCGAAGTTGAGAAGATTTTTGAAAATATAGACAGATTTTCTAACCTTCGTAGAAAGGTTGTGGATATAATAATTAAATTGTAATTAATTAGTCATCGAGCAACAGATCTGAGTATTTGTACCTGATCTGTACTTATCAGCACACTGAATAGTGTCTCATACGTAGATTTTATTAAACCCATAATTATGTGAAAACAAAGTTCTGTGGTTAATTTGTATTTCTTTTTATTTTAATATATGGCTTGCAACAATTCAAACGTACGGAGTGATGGCCGAGCTACCGTGGCTACTAAAAAAACAGGTATGAAAAATTATGGTAACTAATGTAGAATTCCTGTTTCTTTTAGTGTTTTGATAGAATTGCATTCGTGTGTAACGTGAAATCCTAATTATAATATAAATTAATGCGAACACTTTTGATCTGCTGGTGATAGGTTTTGAACCAACAACTTAATTCTTCGTATCCAAAGTCCTGTCCATTATAAAGGACAAACTTTTCTATTTAATTTTTGTGTCTGTATTTACGTGTTGTTTCCCCACGGCTTGTGATTTTATTATCGTTGTATAAATTATCTTTGTCTATTATATATAAATCGCATGTATGAACATCGCATGTATCTGCGGTGTGTTAAATTGCTTTATGTAAACGATTGTACCTGATGAAATGGAAGAAAATATTTTGTCTTTCATTTTTGTGTATCCAAAAAAAAAACTGTCTGCGTTAGATATATGTTGTGTGCTTCAATTGCCTTATATTTAATGTATAATTGGTACCCATTATAGTTTGGTCAGCGTTATATAACGCATGGATTTTCAATCAGAAGACGGCGGTGGAGTTGTTAATTAAGGGTGGTGCTTCGATGCTGCAATGATGGGCAATCTTAGTCTCGTTATGTTTCTTGTGAGACATAGTGCCAACTCTCACCACAAAAACGCTGACGGTCTACGACCTTCTGATTTTACTAAAAAACCTATCGTCAAAAAATTTCTAAAAACTAGTTATATGTGGTACAAATATTTATACGAACACGATGTAAACCCAATCCAGTGCGATGGAAGTTATTTGGCAACTAAAATTTAAGTCAGTAATACTGAAAGGCGTTCATTAAAGAAAACGTTATAGATCTTTTCTGTTTTTTTCTTTTTAAATTTCAAGATTATTTAGAAATTAATTAACGCTTTGAAATTTGAGTCGTGACGTTTATAATATGAGGTTTTTAAAATGTAATGAATAGTGAGGGGATGTTTATTGTGATTCAAGTGTGGAGTATGACATAAAGACCGTGTAGGTCTCAACTAACGCAATCGACCTGATCGCGCTCCCACAGCACACTTGTAGCAATACTGTTTTACATATGGAGTACATAAGTACTAATATCTTTTTGCATTATTTTTCAACTATTGAGATTCATTCACGAATTTTTTTCATTTAAAATCAATCTATGTTATTTCTTTATTCCTCGTTTCCATCGAAATGAAATACGTGGAATTCCATGATAACATTTTTTTATTGGTTTGATAGGTTTGGACTGCATGATAACATTTTGGTGATTACAAGTTCACTTAGGAAATCTCGTTGAGAATCAATGAGATTCCAGAAATATTCCATTGCGCAAGTGTCGTGACCTACTATCAGTGGGTTCATCGAAAGGATGCAAACGATGCAATATGGACCTTTGCCTATTGCAACAAGTACTAAACTCGAATACGCTATAAATTCCCCCCTCAACTCCGATAGGTATTGATTCGGTGCTATTTCTAGACCACTTCTAGGACATAGGTTTCTTATTACTCGAAAAATTCCACTTCAAATTTTTCAAGCTTAAATTCTCGATGTTTTGAAAAGCTTCCACTTTTCGCTATCATTCAAAATAATACAAAACTTGAAATACAATAATTATTTGAAAACAGAGTCTAATACTTAATTAGATGGAGCAAAGTATATTGATAAATAGTAAGGATAACAATTAATTTAAAACTATATATTCCGCCAACTCGTTTACCCAAATCCCGTAGTAAGATAACGTTTCATTTTAGTATCCTTCATAGCTTGTAATAATTTTATAAATATGGAATTCTTCAATCTACTATTGTACATTGGTTTCCATTATATATTGTTTTCAGCGTGTACCAAATTCTTATGGCTGAGGCCATGAATTTACTTTTAGAGAAGTAACCACCATAGTGCTTAAGTTCTCTGAGGGTAAGTTCTTACCAAAGATAAACTAAAAAGTGCACATTTCATACCAATTAACACATAACAAGGTAGAGTAACACTGGCTAAAAAAATAATTCTCCCCAGGACGTTCTCAGGCACGGCAAGTCGAGTTACGTCATAAATTAATTTTAATTTTCTTTTATAAAGAGAAATATGTTAGTGATTTATGGTCGGAAATATTTGAGATGGTAAAGTCTGAGGAAAACCATTTTATCTTACAATAAATGGACTAAAAGTAGTGGATTACATTTGTAATGGTTCTAGTGTCTTCTAAATTTTTAAAAGTCGGTGTCAGTTGACGCTTCATGATAATTATTTGATGATAAGTTTCATATTTAAAAACAGTATTTCCATGGCCATAGAATATTGAGTTATGATTGCTAGGAAGACTTGTGATAAAATATTTGGAGACAACATACATTAATGGCAAATTTCATGAAAATGCCATCTGTAGTGTTAGTCAGTCAGTACCTTAAGAAGAGATATTTTATAAAGATAAAAACAACAAATTTTATTTAATAATATGTAGTGTAAGTAGATGTTTGTTGAATTACGTCTGAATTGGTCAATGCAGTACCTTTATTACTAATACTGTATATTAATAGGCAGTTTGTTGTAGCTATTTATCAAAAAAAGTCACTTATAATAAACTGTGATCAAATTATACTAATATAATTTTAACTTTCCTTCTGAAGCTACTGGCTAACTTAACTTAACTACGGATGGACACGCAAACTCTTGCATTAAATGCTTTATGTCGATTTTTTTTCAAATTCCAGAAATATTGCCTTTTTATTAAGAATTTGCATGACGCCTAGCGTCCATTTTGTGATACGTTATTAACTTAGCGCGCAAGCGTAATACTTTGCTCTATTTTGTAATTGAGTTGAGCATTGAATATTGTGCGAACTCGAAAGAATTAAAGGCGGGTCTTCATCATCGTGATTTAACTGGATATAGTAATTGATACTTTTGAAAGATTAGTCATAACATTTTAATTTTAACAATTTTTCTATCTTTTGCATGACATTAATTAAATATTTTTGTAGATAACATGACCACAAATTCCTCGTCAACTAGAAAAGAATAATATCTAACTCTTCCATATATTTTTTAGTCCTGTATTTTCTGTATTTGCACCAAATGATTTAGGAAAGATGCATTGTTCGAAAATATGCTATTGCTATGAGACGATAAGACGACTCGAAGGATTGAAATGGCTGCTCGGCCTCGTAATGCTATAGGAGTTGCCAGACTTTGAAAAGTAATTGTTCCTTTTGTTATATTTCTTGTTCTAATAAGTTCTCTTTGGACAAACCTTAATAAAATATAATTAGTATTTACATTGCTGTCAAAATGAACTAAATAAAGAAAGGCACTGTATTATTGTGACAATAGTTTACGTTAGATTTTAAAGTGTTTTAGGCATCATTGGAGACTACAATAAGTTTTTAAAAACTGTTGTTGCTTATTTTACTAGAATTAACAAAACAAAAATTTAAATGATGTAAGAAAACGAAAAAAAAAAACTTTTTATCGCCTAATAAAATTGCGATGACTTTTCAGCAATGTCTTGTTCGCATCAGTAAGTCATTTTCTCTGCGGTCGGATTATAAGTGTACTTTAGTAAAAAGAAACGCGGGGCACTGCTAAAACTAGTTTTGGGTACTCATTAACGGTACGGTAGCGGTAGGTAC
>JAABKM020000025.1:231670-265137 GCA_016277805.2 Papilio aristodemus | reverse complement strand
TAAAGAATAATTACAAATTAAGTAACAATTAGAGTATAAGCTAATAAGCAAATGCCCAACAAGTTTCAATAATATTTTAGGGAAGCGGCATTCTGGATATTACCTTTTTCTTTAACAACGTGTTCTATTACATTAAAATCCGGGGATCTCCGGGATCTAAAAGAGAAAACGATCATCCTTCCTTGAAGTACACCTTTACCTGATTTTTTTCTTTCTACAATTTATGTAAAAAAAATTAGGCCATTGCTTTATAATTTATAATATGGAAATTATGTATTATGTCACTTTCCACTACCACTTCCTTTTCGGATCGGGGATCAAGATTTTAAAACCTTTTTTTTTATTAATACACGAGGTTGCGTCCAATAAATATATGCATAAACTGACAGCGGACGGAAATATCACAAGTGACATCATCCGAGTAGCAAGAAAACTTTCAATAGAAGAAAATAAAATAAATGTGAGAAATCTAGTTTTCAGAGTTCTGTATTATACATACATACACACATATATATATATACGTGTGTGTGTGTGTGTGTTTGTGTCCGTTTTTCCCCGGGAACAATTTATTTTTATTATTTAAAGTATCAAAACTACATTTTTGTTCAAACACAGTAACGTATGAACGGAGACAGCTAGTGTATTATACAGAGTATAAACCCTAATCTTGAATCATTCTGTCTGTCTGTACATACCCTTTGTCAATTATAATAATATACGCACGGACTTTAAAATATCTGCAATAATATAAAGTACTATTCGACTTCCCTTCAGGGCCAGTCGATTGAATAATAAAGTTAACCCACAAATACATTTGCCACCTTGATCTAACATTTGTCATTTAAATAACAACATTAAAATTCAACAATGGTCCGCAGACAAAGCTATTATCATAAAAAAAAACTACGTTTTCGTATCACTGAGAATGATGATATATCTTTCTAAACACATAAATATTTGTCCCAAGTTCAATTTTATTTGATCCATCGGTCTATTCCATCTTCCGCTGAAATCAATCATTTATCTAATAGAATTTGTATTAATTGACGACAATCTATTTCGACTGTTATTTAAAATCGATATAGGCAATATAATTTTTAATATATGCAGCTGAACATCAAGGTAAGTCGTATAAATTAGCTTAAACAGTTTCTCTACCCTTACAAAACACATGTTGCAACTTGAATTTACTTTGATGAGGGACAAAGAGCAAAATTGAGTGTGAATAGATTTTGCTGCGGCGGCAGCTACACTAAATCGAATTGATTGGCTCGTAAATTAACCTATAGAACGACTTTGGACGCGTTCACTGTGCCAGGCGCTTTTTGAACTTGATCTGATTGCATGTTTGCTGAACTCAAATAGCTTTGCCTTTATTTTGGTTAAATCTATTTATATAGTTATTATTAATAGCTAATAATATTTTTCCGCGATAACGTAGCAGATAACATGATCTCGTTGGTGAACGAGAAAGACTTACAAATGCTACTTTTTCCTTACTTACAATCACAACTAGCATATTCTACTTTGACATTGGGCAAACCGTATGTCCGATAGCAAATTAATTGCTTAAAAATTCTGAAATGTTCTGTAAACCTGGTATTATTTATTAATATAAACCTAATACGAGCGTAAAGCAATATAAGACGTAAAGTGCCGTAAATGTTGATGCACTAGCAGTTGCACCTCTGCCTACCCATTAGGGGAACAGAGACGTGAAGTAAATAACAATGGATTAGTTTAATCGTAGTTGATAGTAAGAAAAATAAGCTCAACCGTTCCCGAGGGCTAGGCTTACTGTGTATTTTTAATTAGAAAAGTAATGTCAAAAAACAGATATGAAATAATATTCGCGTTGTCTTAAAATATACAACAACACGTGTAACACCACGGGTCGAATAATTTTGAAATTATACTAGCTCAGAAGTCCTGTTTGTTACATTGCTTATTCGCAATAATTTAAATGAATGAATCCATATTAACATTGAGGGAAACACATGTTTTGCAATGTAAAACTGAATCCTAAGTCCAGGTGGATTTTTTTAGAAAATAGTTTTTTTAATCATTTGTTACATTCCTTTATTATCGGTTATTTTTCTCAGAAACTTAAGGTATCTTGAAACAAAAAAATCACTCGAGAATTGAGATTGAAATATCTGATTGGGTAATAAATCAATCAATAATCTAAATTATTTACGTGTTTGTGAAAGTAGAATGCGAAATTATATAATAAGCAAATTTTCCTGTGTTTTATTAATTTCAATGTCTCAAAAACAAATTTGGATGTGATTGATCCGCCATCAGCAACAGTCATGCATCACATAAAACGGCCGACCTGATCCATGCCCGATTGCCCATTAATCAAACAATACAATAGCAATCAAAGGCGATTAACGTTATGGTAGCAGCTGACCTTTACGAGTTCACAAATTAAATTCAGGTCAATGTTGATTGAAAATACATCGTAAGTTAAACTCCGGACAAATATTGGAAATTGTGTCCAAAATGGCGATAAGCTTGCCACCACCCAAACCATTTGTAAAATTCCTTCTCATCCCATGGCCATAAATAAATTCGAAAACAAAAACAACAGAAAAGTTATAAAAGCTTAAATGATTAAGATATAAGGATTTAATAATAAAGACAATAAAGAAAAGAGACGTAATTTTAGCTCAACATCGTCTTCTAAACCAAATTAAGCAAGAATATTTCATTCCAAGCGGGTGTTTCGTTCCACGAATCTCAAATTGGCCGAATAAAGTTTCATCAAAAAGGTAAAAGGATGGTTTTATCAGTCCCTTTAAGTCTCATTACATTTTTCTCTTTAAAAGCGAAAAATACTCAGTCCATATGCATGTTACTTTCACGTGTTAAATACAAAAACAAGACGAGCTATGTACAGAATGTTCCAACAATGCTCGGCAACGAATTAGAGCGTAACGCAAACTAGTTGTAGTTCTTGAAATCCCTTTGGCGCGTTGGACATTTGCTAAAAAATATATATTTCGTCAATTATAATTAATCATGTAATTGTTTGTGATATTAACAATTGTATTGGTAGAACTGTACGTATAGTAGTACCAAAAGTGCATTGGAAATAATTAAATGTTTAAAAAGAAAAGTATTAAAGGGGTTATGAACAAAACACCCGAGGACTTTAAATAAAAAAGAGATAATGAATATAGAGTGATATTAAAAATAAGTTTGCTTTGCTATGCATATTGTACATTGTTTGTTGTTATAAACGAATTAAAGATATGATAGAGGCACACAGGATTACATTGCGGCGAACACAGACCCATCCCAGTACAACGGATATGAATGAAAACGTAATGTGTTAGTTGTTTATAGAAAAAATGCATTGTTAAAATAGCCTAATCATCTTTATCAAAATAAGGCAAAATGGTAAGGCAATACTGTGGGAATAATGTATGAGAATAATGGTACAATAAACAAATGATCCGGAAAAGGTAAAATATGATTTCACGGAACCCAGTCAATTTTCTGCAAAATATTTAGGTCTTATACACTTATTTGATTTACTGTCGAACACTTCTTAGGTTGTTAACTTTATCACATCACCAAAAACACAGATGTGTTAATGCAACATTGGACAAAACATAAACCAGATGTCATGATAACAATTAATAAAAGAAACCTAAACTTCTTTAAAACAAGGATACCACGGTAGTCGAATCAAATGATTCTCTTAAGCTAGCGTAATCTATATTTCTAAGGATCAATTCATACTAATTATAAAAAAGTTACACTCACCACACTGTGTCCGCTGCGGCTTCGAAGACTGAGCCGCATCTTCCAATCTCTCTTTGACGTCGCCCCGCCTTCGGAGCTAAGCGAACGCTTGATCGGCTGCGACATTTTCGACAGTTCATTTAACACCAAACGCAAGCTAATACTCTGCGTCCATTCACAATTTAAACACTTACACAATACGCACTTAAAATTACAATCCAGATATTGTTTTAAACACTAACATTATATAAACAGATAATTAACTAAAAAGTATCTATACTTAGAAACTACACTCCTAGGGAAATAGTCATAAACACTATAACTAACACTAACGTCTATAATTGTCTAAGGAAAATTGCGTTTATATACAAAGCAATAACACACTTAAACACTAAAGAGTCGAGGACACAAGTTAAAACACTAAAGAGTCAAGGGCACAAATTAAAACACTAAAGAGTCAAGGAAACACCAGCTCTAGCAAGGTACCTGAAACAAAAAGCAACATTATTCATGTATGTTTTGAATTAAACTTGACAATACAATAAATTTAAAATAGTGAAAATCAATTAAAACACTGAAACTTTTTCAACATTAACGCACGTCAATCAATATTTTAGTTTTGGAACAGAGATTACTCACAAGGAATGATGTCTAAATATAATGATCGTACTGGAGGTAGTCAGTGTAATGTTACTTACATTACATTAGTGTTTTTTAATAAAACTCCATATCTAAAGGAGATAAGAAAATTGTATTTAATTTATGATATACAGTACAAAGGACCTTAACTTCGACACTTTACTTGTATTTGATAGACGGATATTTGATTAAATACTTACTTCTGAAGTTTGTAAATTAATTATTAATTCGGAGCTTATTATGTCATATACATTTTATTAATTTCGCAACTAGCGAACATAATGAATGTAAAAAAAACTTGTACTGAATGTAAAAAAGTGCAGAAAAACTTTTTGATCAATCCTACTTCTAAACCTAATCTACCAAACTAAATCTTGAACACATATTTATTGTGGAAACAGGTTTTTTTATTAGGACACTGCACAGGCTCACTTTGTTTCCGACATGATAAGCCTTCATCGAAACAATTGTCAGATCCGGATCCAGAATCCAACAAACAGTGTAAATATTTAAAATATATATGAAATGTATTAACTACTTCTCGACATACTTTAAAAGATGTAAAAAAATCAATTTCAGAGATAATTGGGTTAAACCATCATATATTCGTCCGACTGACCCGTCCGTCTTCCATTGAACATAATGTATAATTCATACGGAAATTAAAATTAGTTAAAACATTTAAAATTATAAATTAATTTTTACTTAAACTCCCGACAATTTATAACGTCAAGAAAGAAAGAAAGTGTTTTATTTTTACTTTCCGAGCGGAAGGGAAGGCACGTAAAACTGAAAATGAGACAAACAGGCCAAAACTCGATTTAAAAGTTTTTGCGCGAATATGACAACACCTTAATAAATCCAAAAGTTGCAGGCAGGGCGCGACATAACTGAAGTTGGCCCTCTAACTAAATTATTCGCTTTAGCAGGTCCTGTCCTTTAAAGTCAGTTGAACTTTTCATTTACAATTTTATTACGGCGACTTGCAAAAGGTTTTGTGATATTTTATACAAAAAAAACATACCTCGCGCCTGTATACACCGATTGATTAAGCAGAGGGGCAACTAGTGCATCCTCCTTTTGCCGTAGAATAAATATTTTATTCTAATAATTTAAATTAATCCACATGTTAAATCCTCTTAAATATTAGATCTTGTCATAGGAGTTACCAAGACACAGAACCCATAACGAAAGATCCTAGAAGGTTTTCAATGTCGCAAATGGTAATTATTCTTCCCTTTCGGTTATTATCCCGTTACATTTCAGGAATCTAGTCCAATCAAGAGAAAAAAGTGAGTAAATGGCAACCTTAACAATGTTAAATGCTAAAAAGCAGTTGATGGGATGAAATCGAATTTGACTATACATCTTTTATATAAAATTATATCTACCTATAGAAGAGGTGATATAAGTACACTGTAAATCGCGCCTTTAAAATAGTGAAAATTCCAGTAAAACGACACCAATTAGTGAATTGAATGGATTTTAAATATTTAAATAACCCTCAGATACAACGTCTATTTGGAAATATGTCTGGGGTTGACTGTAAAGTATAAAGTCATATGTAGTAGAATCATCTAACAATAGTTTATATCCAAAACAAGTGGCTTCACGTCGCGGTGTTGGTGTACATATGTAAATGAGAACGGAATAACGTATGGAAGTCGCTTTGGTCCTAGGCAAAATAAACAAACAGCCAGCGGCATAAATGAAATTTTTGCAATGATTGAACCTCTGTTTGAGATTGTTCTTATGATATCCTCACTGTTGTAAAAACAATTAATAATCAATGTTAAATATGCTTAAATGCAAGACATTGTAACAATGAGAGATTATTTAGAATTATAGTAATTAAGTGAAAAGAAATTAAATTGACCTTGGTCAATTTCGTGACTTGTCAAAATTGTATAGGGTTCGATTTGTGTTTTAGATTGTAAGTCAACCGCACAGTCGTTACGCTACTGGGACTCACTAAATAGATGTTAATGTATCATAATTAACAAATATTTTATCTAAGCTTATACTCACACGAAATTAATTCAATGTTAGTTTAATCTAACGTACTCCCATTGTTTCCATTAACGCTAGAAACTTTATGTTACGCATTCACAAGGGCGTGCCTCTTTATTTTCTTACCTCTATCCCCGGCTGTCGTCCCTCATCAGCTTAAATAACAGATTATCACAAGCTCTACTTATCAATTTTGATTACTACAATGATAAGAAATTGTTAATAATTCTACATCTAATTTTGGAGTTACTTAACAATGTGGGCTTCAAATTTATGGAAACACTAAAATACACTTAATATCATGGAACGGGATAGACATGTATATTAAGCATCTAAGCTCCGGCGTGAATTTGCATGTAATAAAATATATATAAATATAGAGCACATAATATTAAGCATTAAAACAAGATAACTAACAAAAGGGACAGATTGTAAAAGACGTTGTGCGAGTAGAGGCTGTTACATCTGGTTAGATAACTGTAATAAAAACATTACTCCGAAATATATGTTATGATTATACGCTTATTTGAATAAACATCCGGCCGAGTTCCAGCTAAAAGTTACCTTCATAGATGATTAGTTCGAATTACTAGGAACTGTTATTGTGATTCTTATCAACCACAAAAGAAACCTAGTATTTTAAATACATAATCTCACAATGTAACGAACAAAGGACTGTTTATGACATATTGAACACCTACTCTGGTTTTGCTTCGCCGCTATTCTCGAGGTAACGACTGCTTGCCTTTAAACGAAATGTAAATGGACAATTAATTTATATTTTAGAGATGTCTAGGTAGATAGGTGAAAAATTATATTAACAATCTGAGGAATAAGAAAACTAAACTAAAACTGCATTATTGGATTTTTTGAAAAATAAATATTCATGGTCAGGAATCGATTGGGTCAATTAAAAAAAAACATAATGAATGGTATTATTACATCATTCAATATTATCGCTAATAAGGGAAAAATTCGAGAACATATGGTAAACTTCAGTTGTCCTATTGGAAATCGAAATTGTTTTAATATCACATAACTTTAAATAATAGTAAAAAAATATATAAATTGCGTTTATAAATATATGGTTTTTCCTAAATATTTTCCGCTATATTCGTACTAAAAGATAGTTGTTTTTTTTTTTCATTTTTCAGTGTTAACATGATTTTTCCGTTCGAGGAAATTCTAATGAGGTTATTAGTGAAATATTCAAGCTACAAATAGAAAATTAATGAAAAAAATGTTTTGGTCTCAGAGCTTTTGAAAAACATGGAAAAATATCGTTTTAATAATACGTTACTCGTGATCTCGAAGACCTTGAAATCGAAATAATAGATAAAGGCAGTCAAATTATTACCAGCCCTTATTTACACGACAATTGACTTATTGAGAGATCCACCAACACTTAATAATTTATGTGGCCACGCTTGCTTTGACGATGACGTTTGATTGAATGAAATTGTCGTACAAGAGCATAATAAATGCCTTTTTTAACAGATTGATTATTCACGACTTAAAATTACTTTTGTTCCCATCGATTACGTTACTTTGGCGGCTTAGGCTATAAGGTTTAAAGCCTTGTCGGTGAAAGGCTTGCTTAGTACCATACAATCTCAATCGTCAAAGTCAGATTTTTTAAAACAAATAATACGTATCTTTTTAAAAATATCTATTTGTTAATTTCAACCACTGCTTGTCCACTGCGGGAAATAGGTGTCTCCCAAGAATTTCCACAAAATGCAAATAAAATTTAATTATAAGTAGTTTCGCAGATAAAAGTACATATAATCATTTATATTGCAGCCAAGGTCGGGATTGAAAACAAAATCAGCCCTTGACACAGCGGCACCTGGCAACGGCTTCGAATCGATACGCGGCGCATTGCGGCTACCACAGACTGTGCGCACTGAGCATACAGGAGCTTTAACACCTTCTCCGTGTACACAAAATGTGGGATATTTTATATAGTAAGGCTAGTAAAAATTTAAGAGTTTTATTGCGAAATTTCCTATCAACTTTACACGGACAATTACTTGAGCTACTATTAAAATTTAAGCCTATTAATATTTGTTACAGACAAGTAGGTACTTGTGCCAATGCCAATTATAAATTGATATATACGATATCTAACATTCATAATATTATTTTTGTATATGTTTTTCATGGATGCACGGTGTAATCATTGATTTATACACTAGTCCTCAACGGCAATTCTGTTATAGAGTGACTATGTAAAATGTAGTATGATGACCTTGGTTTTATTCCCGTAAGGGTCCACGTACTAAAACGTAAAGAAAAGTAGTTATCAAAAAAACCAAGGACTCTAACGCTTTAAAAATAAGCGCATCAAAAATTGATTATGTTCACATCAATGAAACACGCTCGCGTACAGGAAACTGACTTCTAACATCTGTACAACATTATAGTCGTATATAAATTAGTTTGTAATCCACGCTCCATGGAATAACGCTTCAGAACTTGTTTCTAGTCGCAGTTTCCGCAGCTGTAGGCTTCAACTTAGTTAGCCGCTCTCCTAATCTAGTTTGCGAGCATAACTATGTTATAATTGTCAACTGCATACCTCAACGATCCCCTTTCACAGAATATAAAGTCCCTCGAGGTAATATAATTTTACAGAAAATATTAATTTGAAAAATGAATTTCGTGCCATCACCTTTGATCAACCACAGAAATTTATACATAAGCTAATGTAGATGTACTCGTATCTATGTTATATGTACTACAACTGTGTTCTCCTCAAAAAAAAAAAAACATTTAAATTGATAACAAACTTGAAAATTATTATAAATGTCCCGTAGCAATGTAAGGCAAAATAATACCTTTGCGTCATCTTCCGGGCTGAGTAAGTTTTTCCATTAACAGCGAAGAGTGAGGTGAAGTTTGTTAATCTATTATTTTACAAGAAGGATGTATGTATGTTAAAGAGAGAGAATAAGAGATATGGTAAACATATGTCATAAAGTTTTCTCTCAAAACTAACAAATTTAATAATAATAATTAGAAGTATTTTGTTTTATTTTTTAATGAAATGGACAGCGCAATTGTTTAGAAAAATTTCAGAATATATAAAGATCATTCAACAATCTTAGAAGTTAAATAAAAAAACGCAGCTGGTGAAACCGCGGCTCATTGCTAGTATTTCATACTCTTAAACTTTATACATCTAGCTCAAATGTACCGGTAGTTTTTAATATTTTTATTATCGACCTGTTTCCTTTATAACTCAGTTTATATAAAATTATAATCATATTTGTATTCCAAATCGAGTACCATTAGGGCTTCAATTCGAATTCTGTTTATTTTCCTTTAATTTTATCCTTAATAGACGATAAAAAGTAACTTTGATTAAACCAGGAGCCATTTGGATGCTAAAAGGGAAACCGTAATGTGACGTAATCTTTTAGAAAAGTTTAATCGATTTTATTTTAAATATCAATATCCACTTAGAATGATCTTGGCAGAGATTTAATTATCGCTTGATTTAACGATCAGAACTTCGAGGAAAAGGATGTGGATTTTTGTTGACAACTATATAACTTCTCAGTCGTAAAAATAAATAAAGCGGTTTATTTTTTTTTACACTAAGATATAAAAGTATTCTGCGAAATAAAGAAATGATTATTGTATAAATAGTTTGTGCTGGATATGGTATTAGGCTCACCCCTTATCGCATTATGGGGCGAAAAAAAAATATGTCGAATTGTGGTACACTGAGTTGCACCTCTGCCTACCCTTTTGGGACATACACGCGTGAGGTATGTTTAAAGGAGTGACTGCTGAGATGACGCTTGATAGAAAGGCGTGGAAAGAAAAAAGTTCTCAATCCGACTAAAGTGATGGTAATGATTATCTATAAAAGTCTCATGTAAGACAAAATTGAAGGTATGTATGTTAATGACTTACGAAACAAATGAGAAGATTACTTTCACTTTTAGCACATGAAAACAAAGCGATGTTTTCTCATCAAACTCTTGAAAGTGTATTCACAAGTTATCATAATATTATACGCCTATTTATTATTACTGCTTTGAATGTTATTAAGAACTCAAAAACTTCAAAAATGCTGTTAGCTGGCGAGTCTACTACGATATATTTAATTTTATATTAATATATTTATAGAGTAAACCCGGGTGGACTGCTAGCACAATAAATTACATTGGAGTTACATATGATCTCGCTTCTCGGGTTCTACGCTGTGTAGCACGCTACGCTCAGCACGCTTGGTCGGCTACGAATAATATATATATGACTAACACATTTGATAGTAAAATTATGATTGAATTTACATCAGTAATAATGCGCTAATATTATATTTGTCGATTGCTATCATGAAAACAGATCACTTGAATTTCTGTATTAAGTTTTATATTTTTTTTTTTTTGTGAATATCCGTTAATACGTAATACGAAATACTATAAGTAAACACAATATATACAACTTAACTTTTTCAAAAACATTAGGCCTATACTTACTTGTATATGATGACTTCATTATCCTAACACTAAATATTTCTAAAACCACAATCATACCGATCACATGCGTATTAAGTACCCCTTACTGCTTATCTGTCTTAAACTTTTTTCTTTTTTCAATTATTATTTACCTTTTGGATTTCATAAACTACAAGAAGACAGTGATTATTATTACCCCAGTAGATCTGAATTAAAAGACTTTATTAATAAAATATTAACCACTACAAAAAAAACGTGTTACACCGCCTTTAACCAAAAATACATACGCCTTTGGCTTTGCGCCAAAACATTACTGAAAGAAGAAGCGTATGTATCTTAATTAATTAATCTTATAATATTATTGTAAGAGATACAAATTATAATCACTATCGGCTTTATCCGTCTCCATCCGGTCCTAGAATTGTATTGACTATTCCAAACGACTAATGATTTTTTGATATAATTATTACGTGAAATAAAAATACAAAAATTTGGAGCGCGCAAATTAATAAATGAACACGAGCGAAGCCGTAACAATTTTTAGTATACTCAACAATAGAAAACTTATTAAGTTATGTAATACTTTATATTTCCTAATATAATTATTTACATAGAATAAGATTTTTAGAAATGAACAATATTTTAGTAAAATTATCAAGAGTCAATCAATAATTTATAAAGAATTTAATTACGGAACGAAGTCTCAAAATTTTGGGTCAAGGTTTTTCACGTCTACAAACAAAAAACTTTTATTCATACAACTTAAAATAAAAATAGAAATTACTCCGATACGCCTTCTGCACTTATAACTGCTTCTAGAATACTGATACAATTTCAATCAAATGAGCTAAGAAGTAAAAAAAACTATTCTGTGACTAACCCTTGACTTTATGCTACATCGAGATCGTCGATGCAAATATAATGGCAACATTTGGGTTATCTCAATCTCAAATTTCAAAAACAAGAGCATTGTACGAACCTTTTATAGATCTATAGTATCATAAAACTAAACAGAACTCAAAGCTTTTACAAGAAATTGTCTTTTGTTTCAACCTGCGCGCGTTCAAATACACAATTAACAAATATTTTAAACAACCTAAAAATATTAACGAAAAAAAATTAAATAAACAACAACTCGGAATTCCAGCCTGATACCCGCAGCATTATAGCTATCACACATATTGTGGTGTGGTCATCATAACGAGGTTTTATTATAGTTAAAGTTGCTTCACATCGATCCAAAACTATTAGGATAACTTTTGATTTAAGAAATACTTATTGTATAAAACAGTGATAAATCAAATTAAATGCCCCTGACACAGTTGTGTTGCGGTACGACTTTGCAGAGGACTCGGTTTCAAATCTCGAGTCGGGCAAAGTATTATTGGGTTATTCAACTAGATATCAATGAGTCTGACAATAGTATCGTAGGATCATCACCTCCATTTAAAATATTCAGCGAAAAGTGGCTTCACTGGTTGCACCTTTGCCTACCCCTTTTTGTAATACAGGTGTGAGCTATGTTCGATTATAAGTATTTATAATATATTTATTGCAAGTAAAAGTTATTCAGTGAATTAGTAATAAATTACAAAATGACGTTACAATTTAATAATAATTCACTGAATCGAAGGAGCGGCACAACTGTGCACCTTAGAGCCGTAAAATGTGCAAAGTTAACAAAAGCGCATTGACACGGTGCATAAGTGCCTAGCGAAGAGTTTTAAATAACACAATAACGTTCCCAGAAAAGTAAATTCGTCAGCAGTATTAATACTAAGAAAACTTACTTAGAATTATAACAATTAATTTATCGGCAGACTTTGTTACTTGATATGGATATTGTTTGTGCTTTGTACTTGTTTGTGTAACGTGTGAAATAATTATACCAAACGTTACGCAAACATCATACAATTTTAAAATCAAATTTCATTGTAACAACAAATACGTTACATTAATATAAGGCTTATAAATGTATATCATGTAAAGAGGCAAGACAAATATAAGACAGATGAATGTTCAATAAATATTTTTAACTATCTATCGATGTGATATATTTCGATTTATATTATATATTATAAATAGAAGACGATTAAGGTAACAAATAACAAAATTATTAGTTATTTTATTCGTCCAACAGCATATATAATATAAAATTATTATGTATCGTCTATGTTAGGATGCTGCTACAGTAGAGGATAGCAAACAAATGTAAAATAGTATCCCCAATATTGAATACCGACGTATGTCCTAAACAAATACTCCTAGAATTAATTATAAATGTGACACTATCTATCTATAATGGTTATAAATTAATGCGTACAGGTTGCGAATTTATCGATAGTCATAATATCGAGAGTTAATAAAAAAACTACTCGCTGATCTTCATTTACTTATTTCGTCAAACACCGGAGTGCTAGGAGAAAAATTAAGAATGCGAATAGACAATAATTAAAAATAGTACTACTGAAGCTTTTCGCCAAATCTCAAGAAAGTTTTAGCAGATGACGATGATGATGTTTCTTTTTTTTATGCGTAAAAATTACAATAGCACTCGTTATTTGGTCACTTCTCTACACTCAATGCTCATCAATTCGATACTAATTTCTGCAGGGAACACTACATCAAATCATTACCATAGCAGAGGGACAATAGCAAAATGGATGCGGTCTCAATTAAAATATGAAATAACATTACAAGCAATAAGCTCCTCGCTAATGTAATACACTTAGTAAGTACCAGTGCGTCTTCTTCTCCGAAGCAATAACTAGTTCTAATAACATTTCTGCGCTCAGCTTTAATTAAGTCTGCAATTTCAGTTTCATATTGAAAAATTTCTAAATTGTAAGTTATAAAAGAAAATGTATATTAAATTAAATTGCATTGTTTTGTTTGTACAGTGGTAGGGCGGCAGCACTTGCTGTTGAATTAATGTGCCGCCTCGACATAGAATGGTAGTCTTGTACTTTGTTTTAAGCTTTTCCATTTTTTTTATTATATTTAAAATGCTAGACTGTTAATTCGAATCATATCGATTTCGGGTAAGTAAACAATTGTTTATAGACAAATATACAACGTGAGGGAAATGCATTTGAAAATAATCAAGATAACTTACATATTCTACGTAAAATGTAGTACAAATATCGAAACTGTGCGAGTTAAGATGTATCTTTTCCAGGCCATGTGTAAAATAGACGCAGGTTTATCGACTCGTATATTTATGTCTGTTCTTAGCAACGTTGTAACATACTGTCGCTGTCAGTCGGGATAATATATATAAAAGTCCGAATAAAGCCCTTTGCAGCCGAAACTGTCAACCGAATGAGTCAAGTTTACTTATTTCTTATTTAGATCTATTCGAATAAACTTTGATATATATTATTGTGCTAATGGTGAAGTAAAGCAACTGATTATGATAGTTTACTTTAACGCATAAAAGCATTAGGTTTAGTTACGACAGGTACGACGCGGTAATTATAATGAATTAACTTGTGCTTGACTACGAGTCTACCTAGTTACAGCGATATTATCAAATCTCTGAATCCGTCGCTTCATTGCCCAGTACTGATTAATTTATTTATTGTTACTATTTTCTCAATACAATGACGGGAGATGGTATTATGCTTTCTCAGATATAACAGCAAAGTCCAACCGCGGCCGTAGCGCCTTAGATGAATTACATTATGTACCATTTTCTACCAATGATGGTTTAAAAACAATATGACTGGATACAAGCGCAATATAATATATTTTATTATAGGACGAAATAAATTCATTTTCATTTACAGATTTCGTCAATCGAACTCAGTATAAATTTAATCTCATTGGAATATAGAGTACTGAACTAAAATCATTTCCTTATAAATGCGTATATATAAAAGCAATAAGTTTTATTGATAGTTACAGTGAACACGATAGCTAATTAACTTGTAACTACAGAAGTGACCTGAAACGTTACGATCTTGAAAGTGCACCCTTCGCGCCCAACTCCCTAATAAAGAAAAGGACTGTACAAACGATAATTTCCTTTTTCTTTCGCTACCTTCAACTAAATAGAAGATCGGGAACTTGGATAAAAAATTATGGAAACACTTGATTTGAATACATTATTTACTTTAACATATGTGCAAATAAAGGAAAAATTTACGGGCTGCAAACTAATTTCAAAAGAAAAGTAAAATTAAAGTAGCAAAAACATGTAAGAATTGAGTAAAAAGAAAAAAGGGAATTAATTTTTATAACAATAAACAAATTTTATAACAATCTGACGGAATTAAATTTAACACGACATTATAAGTCAGTTTAATTTCTTTTCTTACAATAAAGGTAAATTTTTAAAGGAAGGATTTCAAGATGTTTAAAAAAAATTGAGACTTATAAATCATTTAAAGGTCAATTAATAGTTAATAAATCATAAAAGAGCGATTGTTATATTTGTTCAATATACATAAGATAAAAGGTTTTTTTTTTAAAATCTAATGCATAGCCGCTTTCAGAAATAAATCCTAAGCCACGAGAAAACATAAATAAAATGATAATAACAATTGAAAAACGTTCAAAATGACTTTTTATCTAAATTAAGATATTTAAAAAAAATCGACGAAAAAATCAGCCCGGAAAAAAACGCTAAACGCATATCCAAACTTCATAAATCATAAAATACAATAATTACTAATACTAAAGTATCTTATACTTAATAAAATAAACTTTAAAAAAATCCGAAGCTTCGGTAGCACAAAGTAAATTCTAAAACATGTATCATAAAATAAACCGTTAAATAACACATAAAAAACAAAAATTAAAAATAATAAACCTTTTAAAAAATATAGTACAAGTGTGTCACTCACCTAACAGCATGGAAACGCACGAACTCTGCACAGGTAACTTGGATGCACGGAAAGAACACCCGCTCAGGTCGGCGGACGGCGCGCGAATAGCGAAATCCATTGGCGTTGTCGCTCGCCTCGCCTCCCGTGTACGGGAGAGGCGTCGCGTCCCCTTTAAGCTGTTGCGTCGCGCATGAGCAATTCATCTCATTACCATAGGACGAATCTTGCACCCACTTATCCGCGAACGACAATCGACATTACCCCGAATTTTCCGAAATTAAAAAAAAATGATTCGTTATTTGATATGATAATGATTCGTGATTTTGATAAGAATATTATGATATAATTTAATAATATTTTGATATAATTAATATATTCATAATAGAAATGTGTTTCATTATACCACTTCTCCACACATACCTGCATCCGTCGTCTGATTGACATAGGCCTATACCATATCTTCAACATTATATATAACAACATAGCCTCGGTGGCACAGTGGTATCATGTATTACGTATAACGTATATTATAAAAGGTTCTAACGCTGGGGTCTAGGGTTCGAATCCCGGGGGAGGCAAAAGTGATATTTCGGATTCTTCTACTCAATATCAGCCCGGAATTTTAGCTATTTGTGTCCGATATGGGGATAGAGTCGCCACCTATCACATCATGGGACGGAAAACAAACGGCGAAATGTGGGTGTCCTAGTTGCACTTCTGCCTACCCTTCTTCGGAATACAGGCGGGAGGTATGTGTATGTTAGAGGCGGAAATGTTCCTTATCGTCAGACCATACACAACTATATAATGTTGGCACATTTACTTTAAATACGAAGATACATACATATTTGTACAAAACGTTTAATAAATTTAATTTGCTTGGAAATATCACACTACATTTCTAATGACATTATTAAACGCCCTAGCAACAATGTGTAAATGTTATTTAAACTCCACCATTACGTCGTTAAAAGAACCTAACGGAAGGTTTATCTTATCGTGCGGTGCGATCCCTGATAGGCGGAAATTCGATGCGGCTAAGAGTTACAGTTACAGTATAAGTTCCTACTCGTCCTTTGTCCTTACGGGGTTTTATTAAAATATAGAAATAAAATAACTTATGGATCTATACAATTCCAATTAAGCCTAATTGAGTATTCCGTGGCGTAATTACTTTTGTACCAGTACATATACATACTGGTTTGCGGTTGCGATCTCTCTCGACTGATTCTATTATTTATTCAGAACGCAATGTAATTTAAAACTAATCAAAACTATTTAATAACCTCTCTTATATAATTAAAACGATTCTTTTGTAATAGCAGTAAAATACAACATTTTGTTTAATTTATTATAATATAAATGTCATATTCTTTATAAATATTCGAAACTAAAATACGTAGTATATAAACGTATGTAATTTAAAAGGGTGGAATTGAACAAAAAATCTTTGAAGATATTGACATTAAGAAATACTATGACGACAAATTGAATAAGATGAAAAGTATATATAACATTCGAGGTCTTCTATCCCCAATAGACCAAGACAAAGAATTTTGTGAATTGTTCATTTTATGAAAGCTTTATAAGTAGGATGTTGTACAATGATTTACAGATTACAAATAATTTACAAAAAAAAAACACAAACTAGCAATCAACCATAACGTTTAATTGAACTTTGTGCTTGTATTTAAAACAAAATGGTAAATATAACACGCAATGCATACTGACTGTACAAATTACTACGCGCAGAAAGTTTATGATCATTAGTAACATGTCATTTTGAAAGCTTATTCGGAATATTTGATACTTTTGTTATTTTTCTGGACTAACACAACAAATTGGAAAGATCAGTCTAGTAATATAATGTCAGGTCCAGGGACCAGGCGAGCTGTTTAATTTAAAGACCCTTTAGAAGGGTTACCCTTTCGATCAACCAACGTTATATTTGGGAATGTGTTTGCTTTTGTTATCAAACTATAGCGATTAACCATAAGATCGAGATAAAAGCTGTAACCAAGTCTTTAATGGGTAAAAAAAATACTGTTTTCAACTTTATGAAAGAGTATTTCCCTCCGCCCCCGTTCAGTACGCGA
Source organism: Papilio aristodemus (assembly GCA_016277805.2). Lineage (NCBI taxonomy): Eukaryota > Metazoa > Arthropoda > Insecta > Lepidoptera > Papilionidae > Papilio > Papilio aristodemus. Next base: position 247,338 of record JAABKM020000025.1, on the reverse strand, counting down.
TGCCCACTGTAACTCGCTATTTTGAGCTAGGTGTCTTGCTCGATTCATTGGTCATTGGAATTCGTAAATTCAGTTACTCACTAAAACATTGTGTTTATGATGAAGTTTTTAAGGGAAGTTTTTAATTTTAATTGAGTAGGTATTTACCTATTCATTTTATTTTGCCAATATACATTTAAATATATAATTAATAAATATAATATGTAATTATTTATAATAACAAACACCATATATTAATCCACCCAAACAGAAACAAATAAGCGCGATGGGTGCGATAGTAAAAAATTGAAAATAAAACAACAAATTTACTCGGGGAACTACAGCACCGCCATCCGTCACTTCATAATATTAATTCACGACTTTAATGTAAGAATAAAATAAAATTTTTGCAAGACGCGATGATCGGGCGGCATACCTTTATAGTCTATTACCATTGCCGGATTCGCAGCCACAAAGCGCGGTTAACTATTGTGCTCATACGCATAAAGTCCACACTCGCTTGAATTAATGTATTGTTTAGCGCGGCATTAAGCCAATGAAAAGGGCTCGATTGATAAGGATTATTTTGGAATTTTTAATTTTTCTACCTCTAAGATAACCAGTACTACCGGTCCGTTGGCGTAAATATTCCTGTCTATAATTGATCGATTTCAGTAAATTCCGTGATACGACTTTTTTGCCAGTGATACAGTAACTGAGGATCCAAAGGCATATTTCGATTCAATATTAATGTCTATGATGTGAATGAAGACAGATTGCAGTTATAATACCGTGATACTTCTAAATGATTAAGTAGGATATAGTTTATATCAATTTTTTGTTTTGAAATTTTGAAAGTTTTTTTACTCCTTATGCGTCACGTCGTCCACCGCCCGCTATGAATTCGACGGCCAATGTGACCACAAGGCTAACTTAATTCTATACAGTCAAATATCGGCACAGTATTGCAATCAGTATTTAAATGACAAAAGAAAAAATTTGGTGCTAAATAGTGAGCTAGGTTGGGTGCCCTCTATGGAAACGAACGCACTTATCACATTGAATGACAATTATTCTGATTTCTGAAAGAGAGCAGTGTATTTCTATAGCAGTCAAGTTAAATAGATGGTATAAGTACTTATGTATTTTGTGGACTACGTAACCGCGATAGACAACCACGCATTAACTATTGAACTTAGTTGTTAGTATCGCGCCGCGTCAATTTTCTTCGCCCACCTAAGACAAAATATATGGGCGGAATAAAACGAAGTAGCTAAACATCTACTTAAATCTATAAAACTTAGTCTAAAACACTGGGTGTGCCAAATAATACAATCAATTAAAAAATGGTTTGATTAATATAGTATAACATTGGCGCGATAACACGATTGAATCAGCATTGTGGTGGCAACAATGGTCGATTTATCAGATGATAAACTAGATAGAGCGATAGATGCGACCGCCGCTCCGCTGCACTGACTAAATGACGTACTTTTAATACCTAAAGCTCTTTTACAATCATTTAAAACATTTTGTTATCATGAAAAATCGACACTACTTTGTCAATGTGTGCGCATTGACCCCTAAATTTATGCATTATGCAATTTTTTTAGAGTGCAAGGAGGAAAACAATCATACTAAATCAAATTATTTAAAATACTGATGCATATTTATCTCAATTAGTGAATTGAAGGCCTCTAAACTGTAAAATGTACGAATTTATTATTGCATAAGGTTATGTGAAATATAATTTATTTAAACTAAAGCGAAAATAAAACTAATATGTTTAAAAAAAGAACAAAGGAAATTGCAAAAGCTTAAGCACATTCGAGTCCTCACTTCCGTAGCGTTTGAAATCAAAATTCAATCTGAAAACAGTTTTACGTTTCGTTCATAGCTTCACAGATAGACGATTCGCAAACTAAATTACCATACGATCGGCAATTGTACTTTTACATACAATTATATTTTAATATTGTCCATATATTGTAAAAAAATATAACAATTTATTGCATACAATTTGCTATTAAGTGTTCGCCTTACAATACTTTTCAAACAAAAGTTATTGATCAGTGCAATCATAAAATTCTCATATACGAGTGTCAAACTGAAAGTTGTTATAATATAAAAAAGGTAATGGGTTGTTATACATTTAATTGTGTTTACAAATAGTCTCCGTTCCGATAAATTTATCATTGCATGCTACGAAACCAATGTGGAAACTGACACCCATCCTTCTCGAATGATCTCTTTTACAACCAATTTGAGAAACAGAAATCGAATTCCTCGAAATTTCTCCATGATTATTGAAAATAAAAAGAAGGCACATGATGCCAGGTCGGGGCTGTGACGGATGACCCATCAAAACCTAGCGAGCTGTAGTCAAATACACGATAGTTCATTCGGGGGTGAGCGCTGATGCGGTGTCATGGTGATAGAGACTTCTACTTTGACGGCGTTTTTTAGAACTTTTTCCAAGACAAGGTGCAAACAACGGTTCATCTTTCAGTCCGAGGTAACCGTTCTTTCCTATTATATAACAATTGTAGCGTAATGACTTGTCCGTCCAAAGATTAAGTATATGTCGACACTTATATCAGTATATTTATTACTCCTTTATATTATTGCTACAAATAGTAAGCTTTATCTTAATAAAGTATTAAAATTTGCAGCACGCCGTCTCGGAGCCGGCTCATATTATATTCGGGAAGACTGACTGGGATTAAACTGTTCACATAGACAACTATTTGTATAATTTCAGTCGACAAACGACCCCGTAATTTTGATCGACCTTTCTATTCACGGAACACTCTTCGTGCGTGATGTCGAACAATAATCAATGATCATGATGAACAATGATCCTATTTGTGATGGTGTGCCAGTTCCAGTAGACTAGTAGGCAATATTATAAATCATAAAGTAGACGGTAAATTAAAAAATTATTTCATAAATAATAAAAACATTGGGTAAGTTGATACTGAAAAAAATCAGCATCAATTGACTGATGACCGTGGACAACCTTCGTACGCGAAAAACGACCGAAAAAGTTTAGATTAATCCGACGTATGATGCCGCGGCCATAAATAACCGAAGTAGTTTCGGTGAAAACAAGCAATTAATAAGTGTCGGTTAGCACATACGAGTACGTTGTAAGTTTACCTTTTATTCGGTAGACGGAATTTAAAACATCCTTCTATCGATAATTTAAAAAGAAAATATAACAAAACTATTTACGTTTCGCCATGAAAAATGTTCACTTTTTTTCTAAATGCTATAGTTTCTTTTTTATTAATAAGGTCACACCAGTCGCGGATTCGCCTAAAAGCATCGACGCCCATGAACATCTGCAACACCAGAAGAACTGCAGAAAAGTTGTCGGCATTTTAAAAAGGAGAACACTCGATTTTTGAAGGATCCCATGATGTATCGATCTGGAAATACCGCCGAGCTCAGGTCAACGCGACTGTGTGAGGCAAAAAAATTCGCGAACATCGCACGGTTCTGGAATTCCAACCATCGAGATGGTGACGATGGTATTTTTCGCTCTGCCATGTTCAGCGATTCAGGAACCCAGAGGCTGGGATTGTTCCAAACACTCCCGTGGTAGATGCGATAAAGAACGCAAAGAGACGAAATGTTTCTTTATAGTGCCAGATTATCGACCGACCGTTGAGCCGGCCCATTCGTGCAACTGATGAAGTTGTTGCTAGCTTACCACTGTTTACTGTTATTCGAGTTTAAGTAGAATAGTAATCGAGTGTGTTAAACGAAGACCTTTAATCTCTGGAACCACCAATAGAAACAAATATTAAACGCGTTGGATACGGCAATTGGACTTGCGCGGTAAGCGAGCGGGATCGAAACTATTATATAGGCTCAATAATTTTTAGGTACCACAGATATTCTATTGTTAAAAAGATAATTTGTAAAACTATATTAAGTCCAAAGAGTACATCGATCAGAAGAACTCGTAACCGACGAACACGTTATTTGATAGAGAATTAATTACAAAATTGCTTAAAAAATATGTCTTGAATATTCAATTGTTTTAAAAGAAGCTAGTTTTCAGTAATATTTCACAAAGTTTCAGACATATAATTGTCGTTGAACAATTTAGAAGAGATTGTTGTGTTATTATTTTATACAACAAGGGAAAATAACTTCTGAATTCACAATCGGAGATACATTTACATAAAGAACTATACAGAAAGAAAGAACTAGACACACATTGAATGGAAACGATATAGCAACAGTAGGTCTAAAAGTATTTGTAGTTGAAGCCGTAATCCACCTGCCAATCCAATCCACCGAGGCAATTGATTCGAGTTACAACTGAATTATAAAATAAATATTTAGATAAATTCTTGTAATTTTAAAGATATCCTTTTGTTATTGCTCGCTGAGGCATACATCTGTATGAATAAACAGTTGAAATATATATGAAATAGCCGTTCATTGTATGTCATGGAATAAATTTAAGCGTACATTCTGTCAGAGTTCAGAGTAGAGCTTTTACATGTAAAAACTATGGAATTTTGAATTTTATCTCCTCAACTTTAAAGCATGACACCTTATTGTTTGACTTTTTTTAAGTTGAGCTTTACACTCGTCCTGTACTGCGAAAATACGACTCTTTTTTGAAAACGAATTTTGGAGCGATGCAGGAATAAAGCGAAAATTATACAACTGCGGAACTTGTTTTTACATTTCACATATTTTACTGAAATCATTCTAAGTTTTAAACATCTTATATTCGTCCTTCCGTTATTAGAATATATACTTCTTTTTAACAACATTTCTAAATCCAAGTATTGGCGCTTCTTACAGTTTACTTATTACAAAAAATCTCAAAACTGTGACAATAGTTAAGAACAACGAAACGGTGTCATTCTTTAACAAATATGGATGTGGGTTCCACCGAGTTAAAGGGATCATCTTTGAATGAACTTTGTTCGAATTTCTTATCCTAGATCCATATTGATTTATGTATTGAATTTTATTCTTAGAGTTTCGTTTTTTTTTCCTGGCGTTTTTATCATGTCATATAAGCTTAACGAATTGAAACAAAAAATATTTTTTTTAATATTCTTTACCATAAACAACAAATGCGACTATCCTACCCTAAAATTTAAAACTTCCAAGTATTATCGAATCTCAGTTTTTATTTTCAAATATTTTTTTGCAACAAGCTGACATCGCGACCATGAATGGAATTAGCATACGTAGAGTTTAAATGAAAAATCCTAAGAATCTTGGGGATTTTCTTCATCACTTAGATGTCTGCGCTGGCATAATTCGGTAAGCCAAAGCCTTTTTAAGACTACAGCCTCTTTTAAAAATGAACCAGGTACGTATATTTTTTAAAATGCTAACTGGTTTCTTAAGAAAGAATTTAGATCTCTCGAAAAATAAAAACGCAGAAGTAATAAGGATAATAATTAGTAATCATGTATTTATGATGCCCTCGATGGTCGCCAAAAGGTTAGGCTTGTCGTACGTCGCATGTCAAAAATAAGTACTGTATGTACTAAGTTCTTAGGGACTCCAAAAGAAGGAATATTATAATTTAATACAAAAGTGAAACGGGTCACCGCCGGCCAGAGATTATTATATTATTGTTTTTATTAGACCTTGAACATGACGCGCAGTCACAGCGGTTGTGTAACTAGTAACGGACATGGTTCTAAAGCCAAGGTCCGAGTAATTGCTAAGACAAATTCGCCTTATTTGTTACAGTACATAAATAGACAAAAACAAAACCATTCTCTCAAAACAGCCGCGATGCCGGAAGATGAGTTCGATAAACACGATATAACTTTGAAATAACTTCAGTCTCCTTTCCACAATTTGGCCTAAAACTTGAACAAGCAACATATAAGGTAAGGCACAAGTATAATGGAAGTAATTTGTAATTCGTGAACAAGGTGAATTTGTCGTTGATTGATAATCGGTCTTTGATAACTCAATCTTCAGCTTAGGAGTGTAGATATGATTGATCTTATCTTACAATTTATGCATTCAAAAGAATTATGTAAAACGATGTTAACCTGTAAAGAACAAATTATGATGACCTATTGATTACTATACGAAATTACATATGCTCTCATTATTTTTTTAAGAAAAGAAGGGTCTTGTAAAGAGCTGTTAAATTAACTTCAGTGAAACAGGAATCGAATTGTTATCTTTTTATACAAATAAATCTTCCTATCTAATTCGGAGTATTCGAAAAATCATTTACACCGTTATCATTTTGAATAATTTTATTGCAGCGGATTGTAATTCTTACCAAAAATATGAAATTAAATATATAATATAAAAATCACAAGTATTCAGATGAAGGAAGGGCAGTACAAATTTTTTTTTGTAAAAAAAATGTAATTGACTGTTTTTCGTTATGATTTTCCTTCTGATTCCTAAAAATAGGCTGGCACACTGTAATTTGAAACGTAATAAATCCTAAGAAAAATAAATAACATTTATTACTAAGTTTCGGCCTCAGTGACGCAGTTCTTGCACGATTTTTATGTATAGCATGCATTGTTGACGTCTCCGGTTCAAATCCCGGGTCGGCCAATAGTGATTTTGAATTTTTCAATTCGATATCAGTTCGGACTTTGGAGAACACAGGCGTGAGGTATGTTTTTCATGATTAAAATCAATGTAACTGCTTCAAGATCAAATACAATACAAATACAGGCGAAAATTTAAAATAGATTAGCTTAATAAAATACTTATACAAAAGACAAACATACGTTTAAATTTTCCGAAACACAATTTTAATTATAATCTCTACAAATAACTCATAACAATACATTTTATGAATAAAAGACAACAAATATTAACTACGTTTGATTCAGATCAAACGATTAAATGTATATTATACATTTAAAAGTTTGATATTAGAATAATGTTTTGAATTTTGAAATGAGTATCCCATTAAAGAGTCTTTACTTTAAAGTTGCCTCCTTAGAGCTTTAGTTTAAAGAAGTACTAAGAGTTAACGACTTCATAAATGATTTAAATTGAAAAGTGACGAAGGTTTTCAAATATAATATTATATAAGTAATAAAAAAAAACATCACAGTGACGGTGATAAATAATCCATTGATGACAAAAGATAGTAAAACCCGTTCAATTTTCAAAAATATTATATCTTACAAATATATTGTTATCTGTTTACTAGTGTGATAGACGCAGGATGAGTGCGCATACAAACATCTAGAAACGCACTCAGTAAACGTCAATAGCTAAGATGCAGTTTTGTATTGCAAGCTAGTACAAATCTTATCAAGTGGGCGAAATTTATCAAAAGTCTGGTGAGCACTTTTAAAAATTAGTATTCTAAGAAGACGGTTGTTATTCAAAATTTTAACAAATGACACATCGTAAAAATTAATTTTCACTCTAATGTTAATAAGAGCACTTTAGACATAATTTTTACAATTATAAGATAAATTATCTATGCAACCGCGGTGTTCAGCTATTTGTAACATTGCTACAGTAAGTGTCATCTCGACCCATGCGAAGAAAAGAGTTATATGTACAGATACATTACAGATGTAACTCTTTTCTTCAAATGGGTCAATTTGTTAAAATTTTAAATAACAACCTTATTCATAAAATCTTATGCAATGATTTCTAGAATAAATGGATTCTATGCTTAGGTATGTTTAAAAATTATAGCTATACTAAGAACAATATGTTTTCGGTAATAAAAGACACGTGAACTTCTTATGTTTCACACATTCTTCAACTCATAACACTTACTGAAGGTTTGTCGGTTATTTTAAAATTGCTGAATTATAATTTAAATTATTACTACTACAGCTACACATTTTTTGTTAGGGTTTGCTTAACTCAAAGTAAATTGTAGGAAATATGAAGTTGATCTTTTCTCTTGGTCTAATTCAATTAGCAGGCATAGCTCGAAGGAGTCTCAGGGGCGATTTTGATGAGAATTTAAACTGCATCATTAAATTTTTGAAAAATCAATATTCCCGGGGAGCGAGCAAGCTAGGAATTGACTAGTATTTTTTTATTATACATGATATTAGTAAACAAAACATTGTCAACAACAATTAAATATCTTTAATAATATTACGAAGATTGTCATTTGTTTAGGCATATATATTATGTAAGTATTATGCTGGGCATTATTATGCTATTTCGAGATTTTCATAGAAACTACAATAGATCTATCATAACCGAACAAATCAAAGCGATCGTTACGGCGATCGCGCTAATTATAACAAACAATAGATGCAATTAGTTCAAGAGAATTAATTGTTGTCATAAGAATGACAATATTTAATTCAACCATTTCCGTAGCGACTGACAAACCTTAACTGTTTTATTACTCACTCGTTTTGTAAATAATCCTAGCAATCGATTACCGTGCAATAAACACTTTATCAGGTAATGATAAGAAACAGAAGCGCCTCCGGTATTCAAAGAGAGGATGGTTTGGAACGGTAAATTGCACGCCGTAATAGTTAAAGCGATTAAACAAAAATGGGTCAAAAGTTTTGACGTAAGGCACCTTACATACTGTGCAATAAGTATTGACGATTGAGAATAATATAATTAAATTTGGTTTAATTTCTATTTATTTTAAATATCACAAGTAGAATGTTTATATTAATAAAACAAAAATATAAGTTCAATTGCCATTAAATTGGGTAAGAATATACTTTTTTGGTTTTCACTGAAACTGGTACAATTTGGCTCCAACTTTGTATAAGTAACTTGTCAGTTAAATTTATCCGCATCGCTAAACAAGAAGTTTCACAAACGTTCCGCAAACTATGATGGCTTGACCCTGAAACGCATCAACTATATTCAACCGAATGAACCTGAAAGCCAAGCCACAGAGGCCTGTTTTGTGCAATGCTGAGCACACGGTGTCGCGTATAGTTTTAGAGAGATCGTCTAACACCAAGAGATAAACATATCCCACCTGATACATTAAGAGCGCGAAGACAAATTTACTTTAGGATGAGTAGAGCGCGACCTTCATATCTTTCCATACCATATGACTCATGTTATAGTCTTTAAAATCAGAAAAATGTGTTTTCAAAGCGCTCTAACATCGAGATCACGCGCGACGTCTCAGACGACTTAACACCTAGCGGAAATATATATGGTTATTAAAGAATTTCTTAATACAATCGTATGTAGTAATGGCGGTTAAATTTCGGTAATAGTAAATCTTGAAATGTACTTACGCGATTGATGAAAGATTCGTAGCACTTCGTAGATGATCGTGAGCAGTCGGGGCACGGTCGGCCCGTGCTCGGGATCTGTGGCTAGAAGAGCGGTTATCGCAGGTCCGCGCGATGCGACCGAAAACGCGCTACTGGAGCGCGCGCGACGCCGAGGCTCGCGGGGTGATAACCGCTGATAAGCGACGCGTCACCGCCTACATGTCGCAGCGCTAAAATGCCTCTCATCATCTCAGATCCACGCTTCTTTTATGTAACACTAATTTGCTATGGATAATAAAATGTATATAATACGGATACTATTAATTCAATCACAAACAATTTTTACTTAATAGAAATAAGTGGCTAATAAACATTTCATTTAAGATATATAAGTATAAAAAAATGAATCATATTAAGAAATATTAAGATATTTTTTTTCATTTCAAGTTCTTTTATATCTCCTGACATTAAACAATTTTTATTTTGATTACAACAATTCATTTATATAAACAAAATACCAATAGTTACTGTTGAATATTGTGAACATAATGCACGTAAACTTAGAAAAATAATTAACGGTTAGTATCCCTCATAAACGTAAAAAACAGACAAATTTTAAGTATCTTCCGCAAGGTACAAAAAAGTACAAATTACAAAACGACATTTTAGGTGCCACGATGAGAATGCCGGCGAGTAGTAACGTAATTCACTCCTACCAATATACAATGTTTCAGTCATTTAACTCGACGCTGTGACAACTAAGTCGCATTCATAGTCATGTTAACGTATGTTTCGCATAGTAAAAGTATTTAGCGTAGATTTGCGTAACACCGCTCAGCCGCTATACTGTTATTTAATGACAGTCTCTTATAAGACGTAACGTTAAACGTATGTCATAGAATAACTTATGCGGTTCCGTTCCATATAGCGTTTATTTTTATGTATAAAATATTATTTATATCCTTTTGTAATATTGTTTGCAAATTAATATTTTATTTTATTTAATTATTATTCAGTTTTATTAATTATTAAGAAAATGTGTGACTAAGCATATAACAAACGAGCTTTGGGCATGCCGAAATTATGCCTTTTACCACAGATAATATTGTTGGAATTGTAATCCAACTTTTTGACATATTATTCTAACTCTGTTTTCGTACGAGGAATCAAGTAACAATAATTTCCAGAGAGGAAAATAAAAAACGAATACGTTCAAATTCACGAGTGAGAGCTAATATGTTAATAAATGTCAATTACCTACTCGTATGTATGAGTGCAAACATAATATAAAATATTGTATGTTTATTCAGTAAGTAAAAATCTACATTGGCTTAGAAATAAAAAATGCAATAATTTAATAAAATAAGAAATATAAACGCTCTCAATGACCTGCAGTAAATTGAATTTAACTGTCACGGACTTTTAAACGTTTACAGACACAATAGATAATCTTGTATTTCTTTTTTTATTTTATTTATTTATACTTTATTTCACACCACAATATACATAAATAACACTACAAAAAAAAACGGTTACCAATAGGAAAGATGGTGGAGTAATTTACATTATTGTCGAGAATTGAACACCACGTAGTTAAATTAAAATTCAAACGTTTAGTCAGTAACCTGTGAATGAGATTTTGTTATAAAAGAAAGTAAGATAATAATAATAAAAGAAATAATAATAAAATAAGAAAAAAAAATAATAGATTACCTGATAAGTTCATGTTTGTGGAGGCATTTATCAAATCTGTTTCTGAGTGGACAGTCGCCTCTGAAGGTCATTGACCTTACAAAATATATCTAGCTAGAGGGCTTAATTTTTTATAAGCTGCATATAAATTTTTACCAAAGCCACCAAAGTGGTATGAATTTAGATACTCTAATGTGCGATGATGAGAGTCAGCGAGAGGCATGGAGCACGGAATGGATATGGTATGGACATTAACACTTATAAAATTTTCAAAATGCATCATTACTAAGTAATCAATTGATTGTGTCATTAATTCAAGTTCAAGAATAATTCTAACTAGGTTTTCAGAAAGTTTTTTGCCTGATTCTATTGCTTGATGCAAATCAAGCAATAAAATATTTTTTTTATTCTACAAGTTGGCAAACGAGCAACTGGTACACCTAACGGTGACCGATGCCCATAGACACCTGCAACATCTAAGAGTTGCAGGTGCGTTGCCAACCTTTGAACGACAGAGGAAGGGATCGACAGGAAAAGGATAGTTCCTTCTCCTTTCCTTATTCATTGATCCCCTCCTCTTTCCATCCTTTCCTAGTTAGAAAAGGGTGGAAAGAGAAAAAAGATCAAAGTTGGGCCTCCGGCACCTCACTCAACAGACGAAACGCAGTATACTACTTCACGCCTGTTTTCTATGAGGTCGTAGTATTTCACCGGTCGAGCCGGCCAATTCGTGCAACTGATGTTGTTGTTGCTGGCTCTACCGCTGTTAAATATCTTAAATAAATCTTAATGTTAATCTTAAATATGAGAGATTACAAAATGTTCCCGTAATCTTGACCGTAGTGTGAAGTGTTGATTCGCGATGCAAAAGAATGATTTTTAAGAATCGTATAAAACGTGGCATAGTAGTCACTGTCAAAGCCACGCTAGTCCACTGAAATACATATACCAATCATATCCGCCTCCTGTTTCCTATGTTAACCTTTGTCGATATGTCCTTTTTAAAGTATTACTATTTTAAACAAGTTTGTCAGTTTAATAAAGTAGATAAGTCGATACCACAGTTACTTCGAAGTCTCGCTTGGTGAAATCCAAGCTGCTTGTATTTTCCTCGTTAAAAGTTTCCTTGCCTCTTTATAAAAGTAATATTTTAATAATTATAATTTCTTAGAATTATCGTTTCATACAGAGGGATGCGTTAATTCACTAATACAATGTTTTTTTTAATTTAAAATAAAAAAATGCATTTAATTAGAGTAGAAATAAAAAAACTGTCTCGATAACGCAATTGTATTAAGTTCGGCTGCAACGCTGAGGCCCCGGGTTCGATTCCCGGATCGGGAAAAATGATCTTAGGTTTTTTCAACTTGATATCAGCCCGTAGTTTGGAATTTGTATACGATATGGTGATAGATCCGCCCCCTACCACATTATGAGACTGAAAAACATACGGTGAAATATGGGTGCATTGCACCTCTGCCTACCCCTTTGGGGTATAATACTTCAGTATTTTGATAAACCTGTTATTTTATAGGGACTTGTATATTTTAATCAAGTAATTTCTTGATCCATCAACCCAATGAAACTTCCTTGAATTCTTATTGTGTTATTATGAAAGTGAAAAATTTGAAAATTTGAAAATTTGAAATTGCTCAGAAATAAATTTTTAATATATAACAAGTATTTTTCTTCATTTCTTTTTAAACATTCAGTCGTCTAACACAACTCCGACACCTCACGACATAAATACAACTTTCACTGTACATACAAAACCTAGCGACATATTCACACTGACGATACGATCGGGGATAGACAGGCGTAACATTAATTTCGAAAAGTTTCGATTTCAGGTTGCGAGTTCAAATTCAGCACCTTCAATTATCCCTAAGACATACGAATTCATACCTTAAGGTGTTCTAAATTAAGGCTAATATCATATGGTCTCCACGATTCCCTTCCTCTTGTAGCGAGGCACCTCGCCAGAGATGAAGGAAGTTTCCTCTGAAGATGTTGTCACCACTTTCAGGGCTTGGCTTGATGTACTGGGTTGACTCTGAAAAATATTATTTAAAATGATTAATTTTAGTACATTAAGATTCCTCTGAGTAAAGTAGCAAAGTTTTTTTTTTAATAGTGAAATAATTTAGTAACATTTATTTAAAATATTATGCATGTCCCATTAGGCACTTCTAAATGTTTAATCAATTAAACTACTTCCTCCTAAATATTTGGTGACCTGTTTGTTCGTTTGCATTATAAATTAAAAATTTATATTCCACATTTTCATAATTTAAATATGGAATTATTACTTTATTTTAATCCGTTAAAAAAGAAAAGACTTTTATTTTTAATTTATTATGTTGCCTTGATATTACAATTTCAATATTGTTGTTCAGTTTTGTTACAATAGAATTACAAAACACGAGATGAGCAAACTCGCTTGTTTTGACCCAAAAGTTCGATTACATCCCGCACTGCTGTTTTCATTTATATCTTACCTTAAATTATAAATCGTAATTGAACTTTTAACAGACAACAACAAAATACACAACGGATAAACATTATTTTAGGACAATTAACTTCTCTACTTTATAATTATTTTGTACGCATTTAAACGTTTTGAGTTATTTCATTTTTTTAGTTTTGAGTCTACTCATTTGAAGAGATCTTTTTTTGTTAAATCAATGAAATTGATAAGAAAACGTCTTGTCCACTGTACATCAGCTAGACCTTATATAACTATAGACATAGACATCGAGTCTTAAATACTTGTCCTGCTCTGGCCATCACCAAAAGAAGACTATTAGGCCTTACAGTAATCGTCCCCTCGTAACGAATAGAAGTTCAGCGAACAGATATCTGGGAAATTGTCATGATCTCACAGAAAGCCGGAGTGAACTAACTTCGTTTTTCAATCTATTATCTGCTTACCCCTCTAGGACGCGGGCCTATTTCATTTAATTTAGAATTATAATTATTTTGTTTATTATCCATTCGTCCATACCGAAAAGTCCTTAGATTTCAAAGAAAGATATATATTCATTAAAACAACAAACAATTACAATTTTATAATTGACAAAAGAATAGGAGTTATTTAAAATATACACTCATGGACATATTTAGAGGAACGCAAACAAAAAGTCGACTAATTCGTATAAAACACATTTATTTTTGTACAGTAAACCTTTTATAAATTATTGAGTAATTTCAATGAATTACATTAACATTTTTATCGGAAAGAAATTACACGTAAAACGAAGATCAAGCGAAATCATCCCAATTTAGGTAAGAATGTGCAAAACTAGACCGAGCTACACGATGAGCTGTGGTTAGCATTGGACCTTTGGCAGGCAAGAACGCCCCTATACAGTGGCCTTAAGTCTTCTTCTGACCGTTTTTGTGCTCACCGTAACATGGCGTTCTTGCAGCTTATTACATACCTCGGAAAATGTCAAAGTGCGGTTTTTAAAGACACTGCTAACATTTTTTCTGTCGTCTCTCTCTCTCTGTCTTTATTCTTTTGCGACCTTGTTCTGTACATTTGGTATACTCTCCAGGCTCCTGGTATCGTTTAACATTACGATAAATCACGGACTTGGAAACTCGTAACGTTTACGCCACTTCTTTATGAGTGTAACCATTTTCAATTAAAGTAACTGCTTTAGATACCTGGGCCACGCTAAGATTCGGCATTTTTACTCTGACTCTTCAAATGAAGTCGTCTTTACCCAATAACGAAAACCTTTATACAACAAATAAAAAAAAAAAACAAATTGTTAAATTTGTTAAAATCAATAAATACTCGAAAAAATTGATACAGTACAGACCGAACAAATCCCAGACACAAGATGAATGAAGACGTTTTGATCATAAATATGAGTAATAAAAAAATTGCTGCACAATTCGAGCAGGCGCTCTGTAGAAAACATGCATAAAGAAAATCAAAAACCTAGTAATCTGAGTTGTGGGGAGTAAGGTATGGTATAGGTATGTATTCTAGTTCCGAGTTAATCGATTTTCAAGTGGACTTACAATACCGTTCATGAGTAAGTAAAACATTTTAGCGGCATTTTTTTATAGTATTGATGCACTTTATAGGTAATAAACTTAAGCATTATTTGGAATTTTTAGTGCAGGTTGACTTAGGAATTAGCGCATTAGCTCGTCTGTGGTTCGTTAACGGCAAACGTGAATCGAGTTTTTTTTATCGAAATATAACGTCAAATTATAAGATTACAATAAATATACCAACTTTATTGAAACTAGTAAATTTTTTTTTATGTTATTCTCAAATTATTTGAGCAATATTATAGATTGTTTTTCTTTGTTTTTTCAAGATAGCTAAACTTAATATACGTGATACGTGTGCGAAGTATACTAAGAATTGATAAAATGTTTGGAAAAGTTTCGGAGAAATCATCGCATTACCAAGAAATTATTATTTGATGTATGATGATAGAAGAATTCTCTTAAACTGTGAGGAATAACAGTGAAAACATTCATTTATTTATAAAAGTAAAAGACAAAATAAACAGAACATAAAATGTATCGCAAAAGCAATAAACAAATAAAAAGTATAACGATTATTTATAAAAAGTAAAATTTTAATTAAATAATGAATATCAACTATCAGAAAAACTGTATTTTATAAGTATAACTGTATTTTTATTTTTTTTCTACCTAGATACATATTATGTTCATTGTTTACATTACCTATAATCTCACCAAATAACATAAACATTGTTATCTAATGTGTTATTTTAGTCTGTGGTCGCTTTTTATTCTCGAAATATA
>JAABKM020000025.1:173582-231570 GCA_016277805.2 Papilio aristodemus | reverse complement strand
GAAGCGAGAGAGGTGTGCCAGGATCGTACCAAATGGAAATCCATAATCTCTGCCTACCCCTCTGGGTTACGGGCGTGGACGCATATTTATTTATTTATTTATTTTAATTATCCTATATCATGAATAAAATCACTGTTATATACTCTAACTAACATCTACTATAACTACATCTAACTATAAAATATCCATAGAAGTATGGATACACAAGTATGAGAGTAAACCTCCACAGGTTTACTGTGTTATAACATGACATTATTTATTATCTTGATGAAGAAGAATGAAAGTTGTTGTGTTCGTAACATTATATACATTTATAATATAATACACTATACTATTATATAAAATATGGAAACCCCGTTCCGATACATCAAACTATAGACGAGTGATTATTTCACTATTTTTTATTTATTCTATTAAATGCGAGATCCACTCGATATTTAAGCATTTATAAACCATGTAATAAAAAAAATTGTAGCGTACCTTCATGTCGGTAATAGTTTAAATCCTTTCAATAATATTGATAAATAGAATTGTAATTCAATATATAAAGTTAGCCTAGAAAAATATAATTGACAGTTGTCACATCACAAAATCTTTGTTGTGCTTGAAGGTTGTATTACTGTTGTTGGACTATTTGAAAATATCTATTTACAAAAAAAAAAAGAAAACATAAAAAAATCTCGGCACTATGTATAAATACAAAGAATTTATAATTATTTCACACCACTCGGTAAAAGGATCATTGTAAACGCTATCCACTAGAATACCACTGCACAATTTTTGTTGTTTAATGGAACTTCTGGTTACCAATATAGTAGTGTATGAAAGTTAATAGATAACGGCGAAGTAACAAAGACTCGTATGGCTTTATAACGAGTTACTTCGCTCGCCTGCATATTAGATTTATATTAGATCATATTAAGGTCAAGAAAAGTATAAAAAGTATTTGTAGACAATTTATTATTAATAATAATGCTTCTTGTTTATTGTAACTATCACTTCGGAATTAAAACTTCCAACAGATCGTTATTTCATAATAAAGTGCTAAATATCCTAAAAATATACATATCTATTCTAATGAACGTAACCGACACAAACTTAATACAATAGATAACAACCTATTGAGTACCCACATGTTTATTATCTTAATATACTCTACTTTTCACGGCCGTGATCATGATGTTTGACACTGTTCGATTTCTAATTCACTTTCACAAATGTTTGTAATAATTTAAACGATAAAAATTTGTGTTCTTTAAAAACTTGTCACTGTTTGCCTAGAAGAGATAACTGTAGACTTATCCTGTACTGAATATACCTACATAACTCGTTATTGGTATATCGAATGTGTTACTATTATCCATGTTTATCAAATAACTTGTCTTATTTCGTATTCTAAATGTACTGATGATGGTGATGTCGTTATTTTAGATGAACCTTAGTCCCTATTTCCAAGCCTTGTCAAGTTTTAAATAAATTCTTATTCTCTCTTTATTGATGATTGAAGTTGCGCGGTTACGCATTTAATTTTATCATAGAAAAGTTGGAACGGCTTATGTCGGAAAGCTTAATTCACTCCTGGAGAACTCACTTATTTTTTAACCTAAGGATCTTTTCGGCCTATTATCCAAATGTCCCTGCACTTATTTTATTTTATGAAAAAAATATTCACATTCACACATTCCGGCTAACTTTAATCTAAAGTGGCATGTATATATACATGTTTATCCATTAAGTCAAGTCTAACGGGTCCATATCAGACACAATATTTAATCTTAGTATATGCACATAGTACTTACATAAAATCCTTTACATTAATTCGTTTAGTGTATCATCAAAATACTTTTATTTTGCAGTACACGTCTATGTTTTGTCACTCGTGTTCTAAAGAGATAAGGTTTATTATCTGACAACAATCTATATTCCACGTGTAAAGTATAATTGTCGCAGTGGTGGAAAAATAGATAAAGCAGTTAATGCAATTAAAGGCATGTGTAAGGCTTCGGATAGTTGGATGGCAGTTCGCTTACGACTTTCGAAGAGCTGTGTTGAGGAAAATGGCAGATGGTAAGTAATACAAGTTTACATAAAATTCGATTACATCAATATTTTAATCAGATAGGCGACTGTGATCACTTTTCAAGAGATCCGTTGCCCGATTGCTCTCTTATTTTATAAAAAAACAAATGTTCTTATACTTATGCTGTGCGCTGAATATTATTATGATATAGCAGTGGCATGTTATCTTTGAAATAATAATAGGTTGTGAAATATTTCCTATTCATCTATACTACCCCCAAAACCTTTTTGGTGTTATGATGCTAAAGTAAGACTTCCTCTCACCATTTTACTAAATGCTCCGCGTCTAAAAATCACCAAGTTATTGCAATTCATTATCGAGTTAATAATTTAGGACCGATTATTGCGAGCGCACTAGCACTTGTTGCAAGCAGAAATTTGAAAAGTTTCAAACTCAACCATCCTTTGGCATTCTTAAATATTGAACTAATGTTATACAAATTAATTAAAACAAGCTGAACGTAAAGTTAAATCAACTACACTCGAAACACACGGCTTATCTCTTACTCAGATTAAGCAGATAATAAAAAGACAGACATTTCAATTATAAATGATGACATGTTATCACACAGTATTTTTATCTCATTCTAAATGATTACATCCTAAGGAGACACTACATGCACGCAAAGTAATCTAGTATATATATTTATGTGAACATATTGAATCTAACTTTTTCATGCAAAAATTAACAAAGAAATATTATCATAACTTTCGAAACGACCCGTTGCTCGTTTGACTCACTATTTAACAAAAAAAAAAAAGTTGTTAAAAATAAAAGTAGTATGAGGCTCACTTTCACGGTACATCAAAAAATTTTTTGAAATAGAATTCTAAAACACCATTGTTATTTCGTCAAAGGATAATCGTAAGCTCATCGCAGTCTCTCTTAAAAATAAGGTTTCAAGACTGAAGTCAGTCTTGAATCCATACAACTTTTGCTTAATCAAATTAATATAGCAAAGCAGGTAACAGAGGGTGGATACGCAAAGCTTCCGTCTACCTCTCTTCAATGTCGAACTAAACTAATGAATACTCCTGCTGCACACAGGGCTTCAATCAAACAACAATATATTTTCTGTACATTTAATATTGCACAATGATAACAAATAGCTTATATAAGCACTTTAAAGCAATGTAACATTCTAGGTATAAAGTATAAATAGAATTGCTTTCAGAGCTAAATTATTACAAATAAACAAATCTTTCTTTACAATACTCGTGTACTCCCACGCCCCATGTGAACTAAATATTAGAATGATTCCATAACAATAGGAATGATAAGTGTCTTATAATCATTTCTGTGTATCATGCAAACAATCATGGAACTGTAAATATTGTATGCAAAAGGCACAATAATTATAAAATATTCTTAGAGTCTAATCAGATATAACATTATACATGACGACCGCAGCGCACGACCTGTGTACCCCTTTTGTAACGAGAACTAATGTTTCTATTTAATTGTAAATAATTGATTTGTAGCTCAGCTTCTTTTACCTACTACTGTATCTTATTATAACTAATTTACATTTATTATTTTTCTTAATCAAATAGCATTGATTATATTTATATTAAAATCAATGCTAATGCAAAAGGGCTCATGGTTTAGAGTTAACCGATATTTGAATGGTATATGCAATCACAGTCAGTAACCGTCAATAATGAAAAGTATAAAAAAACTGTCTTTGAAATACATCAAATAATCGTATTTAACAGCCCGTCTAACCCCTAGGAAAATTGGAATGCTAAGAATTTGATATAACCGCCTATCAACATCAGGGGGAAGTCGTTAAATCTCGTAAGGCCGAAAGTCTGCTCGAAATTTAGCGGTGATCCCGTCTGAGACGGTTTATGTATTAAAAAATAATGAAATATTTTTACAAGACATTGTTCATTCAAGAAAATTTTAACTTAATTCATTTTACATAAATACAAAACAGAGAACCCTAATAAATTTAGCGACGTGCTCCTATAGAGTAAGAAAAGGTCATTCAGTAACCTATGATTGTACATAGCAAGTTAATAAAATAAAACTCAATATCTTTATAAGTATCTTCCTAACGTTGTATTTTAATCCGTCGTTGATGAGGGTATTTTTGTATCTCTCAATTAGCTGCCAACTGTAACCTCTTCTGGCTGTTGCCGAAGTTAATGATTAGTAGTGACAGAAAAAATCAAACAAATCGCTGCACCTTGTCATCGTTAACATTTTCAAAAGTGGGACTCTGTATATATTTTACCCAATTACGCATTAACACTTTTTAACTTTATGTTTCTTGACATGTATTCCGTTGCATCGTAACATATGTATAGTTTCTGTAATACAGATACTCTAGTACCTACACAGAAACCGAATACGTTACAAAGACGATGGCTTTAGCATCCAGTTCCCTTTAAGTTGGAATCCTTTGTCTACGTATCTGCCAGACTGCAGTAATCAAGAGACGAAATTGACGAAGCGAATGACAACATCGATATCCCTATTTCATAATTGGTTTCATAGCTATATGCTCGTATATTTCATATTACGGATTTAAATTCCTTAACATTTCGACTTTGTTATAATATCTTTTTTAAAAAAAACTACGCAACATAACGTATATATTACAGTTTAGTAATAATGACATAATATTAACTATTCTTTAAATGCAATAGTCCAATTTTTAATGTCACAATCATAATCATAACATTAATTGGCATACTGCCAGCGAGCCAGGGTCGCCGCATCGTTTAATCAGAAATATTAACCATGTAACAACTTGTTCCCGTATGCTATTCCTTTTGTGTACCTTCTCCCTCCGTTACATGGTCACTGCCACATTTAAAGTAAATGCACTTGCAACAATCGCTATTGCGATAATACCCGAAATGGGGACTGGAGGGAAACGAAAGGGCGGATCAATTAGCGAAACTTGCCGCAGTTAGAATGAAGACCAAAGCAAATTATGAAAGAGCGCCTGTTTCATTTCTCAAACGCCAGATTCGTCTGGATACGATTGACAAATGGAACAGACGATATATGGAAGGTGATACGGCCTCGACAACCAAGCTCTTCTTCCCCACCGTGTCGAGCGCCCACCCAACACTCAGAAAGCTGGAGTTGGGTCCCGTGCTGGCACAAGTTTTGACGGGGCATGGGGGGTTCTCACAGTATCAGCACAGGTTTAAGTGCAAAGAGGACCCCTCGTGCCCCTGTGACCTAGCGCGGGAAGAAAGCGTGCTGCGTATGTTAACGGAGTGCCCAATATTCGGGCACAAGCGCACAGAGTTAGAAATTAAGGTTAGGAAGAAAATAGATAAAGAAAATTTATGTATATTAATAAAAGACAAAGAAAATAGGAATGAATTTATTAAATTTTGTAAGTCCTTAGCCCAGATTCTTATAAATAGAAACAAGACAATGTGATATTAGAATTAAGTATTAGATAAGAAAATTTAAATGGTAGAAAAGGTCCCTGACCTGAACCATGTCAGGGGTGAACGCTTGGGGCATACTGCCCCCACCCCCCACAAAAAAATTACCCGAAATGGATCAACGAAAGTCCTTGGTACTCAATTGATAATACACGGAAACAAACAACTGAATTTGGTTTTTCTAGTTTTCATTTAAATCATTTTTATCATATATGAAGAATATTTGAATTAATATATATTATTTCCGAAATTTGTATATTCTTTAGTATAGGATATTAGATATCTTTCGTAGCAAGATAGATCGATAGAAATAATCGTAGAATAAAAATCGACTTTTCTCTGGATCTAACTAGCCACAAACTATAACTATAATTGTTATTATTCAACTATACCAATTTCTTTCCAATATTTTCCAAAGTTTCAGCATTTAATTTGAGCGCAGTTAGAAGGACATATTCTCGTCTTAGTACATTAGTCAACCTTTAACATAAATTGAATTTATGCAATGTGTCCTCTGTCATTTTGTCGGTCTATTCAATTTACTAACCCTTTGGCCAATTTCGGAAACCCTTAGTGCGTTCCACATTCGTCTTTCATTAAACCGCATTTCTGTTGAACTCTATCGGGATAGACAGAGATAACAATGACTATTCGCATTCCACTAAATCTGTAAGGTAAAGGTAATCATATATAGGTATTTTGCCTCGAAGTAAATAATACAGAATTCTCCATCGTAATTATTTAAAATAAATACACAATGTTATAATATTATGTATCTAATTTTAACTTATTTTATTAAATGTACATAATGCAAGACAACTTTATTATTATTACATAACTTAAAACTATTTTTTTTATTTTGAGAGCTCCGTCTGTTCCGCCTTTGGTACTAAAGCGATCAATTTTTTGATTAATTTGCATTATATGTCAAAAGTTAATGTAGGCATTAAATTGAACGAACGTGAAAAAGGTATTGTTGAGCAATGACAATGATAAATATTTAGTGGGTTAAGTAAGGTAATCCAATTCTGGAATTTATTTCGCTGAAAAAAATATGTTTGCGATAAATTATCATTATACATACTGATTTTTATTTTCAGTATTTTTACTAGCATTGATTTGATTGCTCTATGTAAATACACATATCTGATACATGCTCGTAGACTCATGCATAGGCGACACTAACCTGATGAGTATTATTTTGTATATATTTACGTCGTATATTATAATTACGGCGATTCGTCTTTTATCTCCATAGAATTTATACTTTCACAAAAAGAATTTCGCCTTCACATAACGTGTTTTTATCAAATCATTATCGACATCAATCCAATAGTCGATGAATTGAATGAAGAAGTCTTTTAAATCACTTTCAAAGTATGTCTTAAAAGTGTTTTTTACAACAATACGCTTTTTGCGTAAAGAAAAATGTTCGCAATTTCTTTAGCAAAGATATATGCAAAGAGACCTCGGTATATTGGAACAAATATATTTTCAAAATTTGCTCGGAAACCTTCTTGAAATCCGCAACCAACACTCACAAATCCATCTTTGTAAACTGCTTGTACATGTATAAAAGCAGAATATAGAAATTACTTCCATTCTGCTATATGTTTTCGATTCAAATACGACCGGTCCGAGAAGTCAACAAATCGTTTTCTTAAAACATACCTATTAAAATGTTATTTAGATAAGATAAAAATTTATTATTATTCAATTCTCAATAATAAATATTAGAATTTTTATTGAGTTATCAGCAATGGTATGTTATTAATATTTCTAATGATCTCTTGTGCAATATACTGAGTTTATTAATAATTCATTACTTCAGAAATCTGTCGAGTAACGAATGGGCCAAGTACTTCGCTAATTATATATCTACTATGGATCCAAACAGTTATTACAAAAACCGATAGTTACATTATTTGTTTGTCGTGAATATGGATCTATACGTATTAGAGATACTCGTCGCAAATATACACATAACGTAAAATCGAATAAACGTATAAATTTAATTAAAAAATTGTGACTTTAACGTGTTTTCACAAATCTTTAATATTTATAAAGTAAATAAGAAGTCTACAAGACCTTAATTGATATCAGTTGCTGGTTTCATGAAACTACGTTTTTTTATTCATAAAGTCCTCGATAAACGGAATTCCATCAATATTAACCGAAAGAGGTTCTATCCTCAATTTCCGGATTTAACCGACCGAATTGAATCAGAACTACGAGGATACGAATAAAATTGAATTTCAGTATTAAATTGATAAAATAATATAAATAAAAAAACAATATTAATGAAATCATTTATTAATATTATCGCAGACTGTATGACATGTTAATGATGATTTAACATTTGTCTTTTGACAAACATTGTCTTTTGGAAGAATGTATTTTAGTAAAGACAAGAACCACACAGCAATCTTATAATTTTTTTTTTTGGAAAATAGATACTTATTTAGGAAGAACACACATCGTTCCATACTAAGAAAGGAGTTACATCTGTAATGTAGATGTAACTCTTTTCTTCGCATGGGTCGCAATATGGGACAAATTATAAAATAAAATAGTTTAATAAGAAAAACTAATTAGAGAATATTGTAAGACTTTTTCACATGAAACGGATGAACCACAACAAGTCTTTGTCATGTCAATGTGCAAAACGCTCTAAGCTCTAACAACGAATTCGATTTCGTGAATCAAAACTACAATATATTGGTATTTAAATGCAAACAAAATGTAAAAATCATATAAATGTCTTCAAGAAGAAATAACTGAGTGTATTCAAATCCATACAAAAAAAAACATACCTCATCGCCTGTATTCCATCATATCCTTTATTGTAGAGGTACAACCACATTTCACCGTATATTTTTCCCGTCCCAACATGTGGTAGATGTCGAGCTTATTGCCATATCGGGCACATATTTTTACGTCGATCTGATATTCAGTAGAAAAAACCGAAAACTCAAATTTCCGATTCGAACCTGAGACCCCAGTTGCCGTACCGTATACGTAATACGTGATACCATTGCGCCGTCAAGTCAACATCAAGGCAGTTACAATTATAACCATTTATTATTAACCAACCAAGATATTTCTATCCAATTTCAATATTTACGTAGACATGTTTGTATATACAATTAAAAGATAAAAGAAAATATATCATAAATTCAAAGCAAAATAAAATACACACATCATTTGTTACAGTTAAATATTTATTCACAAAAGTGTATTTAAAGTGACATACTTACGGAAAGGTTTCCTAATATCAAATAAATGAGGTTTAATCACCACGTGTTCTATTTGACAAAACACGTGTATCGGCCTTCGATACTCTATATTGTAATTATTTCAACAACTTATTTTTTTATTCTTTTTTTTCTACAATGACGCTCTTCATCGCCAGACGTGCTTTATATAAAGTCGCAAAACGGAAGACACCTGACGTATGTCGGAGATTCTTACACGCGCTCGGTCTATTTCCTCTGAAACCTCTGACATTTTTAAATAAATTTTATTTGAAGTGAGTTAAAATGTGGAAACTATCCAGTTTGTGTTGTTTATTTTTTATTTTAAATTTTGGTAAGTTATTAAAGCAGTTAAACATCTTTAAGTTTTAAAATTCAATAAATTATAATTTAATTTATAATAAAAATAAATATTAAGTTAAAGGGAACTTGAAATGTTTTGGTAATATATAATTAAAGTAAAAAAACGCGTTAATTTTAAATAAAAAATACTGTAGTCAATTCAAGTAAATAATTTAATATATTAATTTAAGGCTTTGTAAGCAAAAATTAAACAATAAGATTAAATTTTAATTCACATGTACGTAAGTATCTGCATAACTTTTTTATTTTATGAATAAACCCTATAAAAATATTGTTTTTTTTTTTAATACTTATTCTCATCGCATGTGTGCACAAGGATCGTTGAGATTTGATAAAATACTGATTCTAAATAAATCTTTGAGTGTTTTTTCCCTATAGTTAGAATTTTTTGGGAATTAGAAATGAATATTCAATTAACCTTTATTTAAAATTTATGACCCTCCACGGCTTTGCATGTGTGGTATAGGATAATATGAATGTATGTGTAATACATCTAAACTTTCACTTAGAATGTTTGTTGGTGAAAATCGCATTAAAATCCGTTGTGAAAATTAAAATATCAAAACGCACAGACAACAGAAGCAACTATGTTTAATATTCTTTTAATGATAATCTTACCAAGTTAATAATATTTACAAATTTAACTTTATGTTAAATAATATATGACCAATATTCAACATTTATATATCTAAAACATTACCAATGCTCGGAAATAAGTGAACTTACTGGAATGGGATGGGAGACGAATATGTGTAATAAAATGGACAAATGTTTGCTGTCTTCTACTAATTGAGGATCTGCTTTTTACTAATCGTCCTGTGACGTACTTACAACTAATGTACCAACATCGCCAATTCTGTACCATAAATACCTTATCTCACGGAACAGGTATTATTTAAACCACCTTTCGTTTAAGATCAAGGACAAGAACAAGACGAATCAAAAATTCAAGTTTATTTATTTTACAAACGCTATTAACTTGTATCGATTTATTTAATAACACAAGTAATGCATTCGTTATAGTTTTTTTTATTGTTTTTTTAAAAACATTTTAAGATAAGCAAAGAGGCACCGGATGCGTGTGAATTTCCACCTATATTGGATTTATTTAGATTGTCTCAATTAGATTTGATTTATTTTTCAATCATAATAGTCCTTTATTTGTATAATAAAAAAACTATCCGTTACAGGACTGCATATAAGAAGTGAAATCTTCTTAGCTTTTTATAATAATTTAGGAGGTTTTTTAGAATCACTTTTACCAACTTATTTAATACTGTACTGTAATGAAATGTTCACTTATAGCGCTGTTTACATCCGAAGGACAACTAGTGCCACCGTATTATAAATACAACATACAAGTTTTTGGACATAACTGCTCGCAATTATGTCAACAAATGAGTTCTAAGAAACTCTTTAGAACATTCCAACAGCTTTGATCGCTGTATATTATCGCTATATTCAATTTTTTTAATGTTCGAAGGTCGAAATAAGTGCCGCATCTGTTGGCATAGCTCTGCTAGAATACGATGCTCTTAAAACCGAAAAGTCAACCTCTAATGCGCCTTCTATAAATTTTGGATAAAAATTGTTAATTGATAAATGTACTCGTGAAAATTTACAGCGCCAATAAAAATTTCTTAAATTAAGAAATGGGAAATGCAAAATACGTAAATTTTTAAGCTTGGAAACACGGCAGTTTCGTAAAATACGACACGAGCGAGGCCACGCCCGCCATATTTTCACTATAAGTTTGAGGTTAGTAGTTAATGGACAGGTTTTTTTACGTGATCATTTTTACATCTTAAGCTTTAATTGTAAATTGCATTATACATTACGGCATTTCTTTTCATTGTATACTCGAAGAATCAATGATCGCTTGCAATGTAATGTGAAATAAAAATCTGTTTTACAGATGGCATTAAGACAGTAGAGCGATCATATAAAAAGATACAGAAAGCAAGACGCTTCATTCAGAGTTCATTTACCCATCTGATTTGTCATTCCTTTGACCGACACAATCTTGTATAAGATTCATTGTATGAAATACATTGAAGTCAAGTCCGGTTTTCAGTTAGATATTTATCTTTAGTTAGCTCTTTAATTTATATCCTTAAGTGTTTTCAATATTTTGAGCGCAAGTACGTACATCAATGTATTGAAATATACTAAACTTACCACAAATTCTAGTTTCCCTAAATAAATAGACACGTATTATTCTTTGTTATGTTAATAATGCAACACTGAAGTTTCGGGTTCCAATCCTAAAGTGATATTGGAATTTTTAACATTATAGATAATTTGCCCCCTATCCCATCATAAGACGGAAAAACAAACGGCGAAAAGTGGGTGCACGCACTAGTAGCACCTCAAGCGTCAAGTACGATATTTTAATATTAATATTTACAACTAGTGCACCCAAATTCTGACGTATCGGACACAAATTCTAAACACCTGGTTGATATTGAGTAAAAAAAGCCCAAATATCACTTTTACCCGACCCGGGATTCAGATTCGAGTCCCAGCGTTGCAGCCGTACCGTATACGTAATACGTGATACCACTGCGCTTCCGTTGCCAACATCGTGCGTTCTCTTGCTTAACAAATCGTAGTTTGTTTTCATTGTGTTGTGTTGTGGTTGTTATAATTTTGTCTGCCACATTGCATTTCAAGCACTCCGCTAAGTTGCACACATCTTTACAGTACAATAAGTAAACGGGCGGTCAAAGTACCGAACCTTGTGCGGAGCCAGTCAGTGTGACCGTTGATAACATTATTTATTTCTAAAGTCGTTTTCAAATAAACCAGAAGCGTGTCCTATGTATCATTTTGAGTAAAAAAAATTGTTGAAATATTAGAGGTAAGGTTTTGAATAAATTAATTTGTGCGAGAAGAGAACGATTACGACTTTAAGATTGTGAGAGGGAAGGGGCAGCTGAGCATCCAATAAATATACCTCATAACATTTCTTAGTGCCTATAATGTAGAGATATATCTCATTTCTAGGATCTTTAAACGTTTACTGCCGGTTTAGGAATATCTACGATCACGACTTCAATATGGTTTTGAATATTACCTGTAAAAGAGGAAGAATGAAGACAATAATATTTATACGTAGAAATTCCAATAAAACGAATTAATTATATGTAGGTCCTCTGTTGAAGTCATTAGTACCGTATATTTTCTCTGCCTACCCCTTCGGAGAATACAGGCAAGGGTTATGTTTTAAAACCAAATTCATGCATAATTTTTCCTATCTTACAATTCAATGGTTTTAGCTTAGCAGTTATTATTTAATATAATTCGAGTATAAAACAATAAACCTACATTTTTACCTCTACTATGTTAGGAACAGATAAATGAGAATTCATTTATCTGTTCCTAACATAGAATAGTAAATGTTTTTAAGAGAGTTTTGAGATAATATCGTTTATTAAAACATTAAAGTTTATCTTCCTCTATGATTGTTTGTAGTTTTTTTCATAGTTTTAATTTGTTGTATTTTTGAATCCTAATATTGAAAATCCGGGATAACAAATACAACATTTTTTTTTTCAGTAAAAACAATTAAATAATTACCTAAGTATCTAAACAAGAGACGTGACAACAACAAATCATAGCAAATAATTTTAATGTTAATTACAGTGCTTGCGTTGATTCTATTTCTTTGTCCTTTTAAAATGCAACAATAAGTAATGGTCGAACGTTATTATCAACTTCTATTGTATTACGAAATGTAAAACAAAATCCGTAGAAATAATTATACAAGAAGCATATTTTATTAAAATTAAACTCCTAGAAACTACTGCTATTCATGTATTGTTAAAATTGAACTGGATCGACGGATTTGGATCAATTTTTCATTTCATATATAACATATGTATTTAAATTTTATATTGATTCGACTTACTGAGGATGTCGATTAAATTATTCCCCTATGCATAAATTGCTCACCGTGGCAACAGATAATGGCAATTATTCAGAATATAAATTAAATGCTCCTAAGTTGCGATACCTACTTACCATAAACTTAATTACTACTGACAGAACTAATTGCGTTAAAACAAGGAGATGTATTGACGTAGAAGAAGCGAAAGAAGTGTGCCAAGATCGCGTCAAATGAAAATCTATAATTTCCGCCTACCCTTCTGGACGTGATCGAATATTAATAAATTCATTTATAAATAAAATACATTTACCCTCTGATTACAAATGACCTTAGCGTTGCTAATTGTTTTATGACACTATGAATTACTTTTACATTACAAAGTTAGTAACAATGTATTGACAGTTTCAACTGCCAAGTTGAGCGTGACATCCAAATAACATTTTATTATTTTTTTTTAATATAATATTTTAGTGCACCCGCATTGCGCCGTATACAATAATTTACAATTAAAAAAAAAACAATTCAATCATATTTATTTTCTTTATTTTCTTTATCTTCATATTTCATTCGCAAGGACGTATTACTGCTTCGTTTTGACTAAAGTGTGGTAATAGTTTGAAGCACCTAAAGTTCATCGTATTTTTCAAGCAATCTTAAATAAGTAATTTATTTCATTACATAAATTTTGTTCTCACGAGAGTCTGCGACAATCATTCGGAATGCAGAGTACGTTCAACCGTAAAGTTTTAGTTTGTTTATATTTGTAATTCAATAAGGTGGATAAAAATTAATACCTAACAAAACATACAATTCAACATAAAGTAGCATTAGATATTTATTACTTTAACCATTTGTTTTATCTGTCCAGTGTTATATGACTTACAATAATTATAAAATCGTGGCCGTATGCAAATATATTACAAATAAGGAGACACTGTTGTTTCAATTACAAAGAAGTTTCTCTGAGGAAATATTTTTCACGCCTCATTTAGTTAACTAAACACGATTGTCATGCAAATTATCTATACCTAAAACCATTTTGATTTTATCTTAACTCATACGACATAACAGAAAAAAAAATTTCTTGCTTCCTGAAAACTTCTATTAAAAGAATTTTATTTCTTGATGCTCGATACCACATGATCTTAAACGAGGACTAAAAAACTTGTAAAACTTATCGACGTATCAAGCACAAATTCCAAACTCCCGATTGATTTTAAGTTGAAAAAACCCAATATCATTATTCCCGACCAGGGATTCTACTCCAAGACCTCAGCGTGGCAGCCGTACTATAATACAAATGCGCCACCGAGGCAGTTGTATTACCTTCCTTTCAATCTTGATTGAAAAAGGGTCATCGCTTATCTGCGTATTCAAACTGAATGCTAGAGAGGGATTAGACACGGACTGTTAGTTAGCTAAAAGCCGTGGAGTCAGGTACGCTTGTTGTATCTCTTTGTAACTGAACACAGAGAAATTGGAATTACAGTCAAAGACTCGAATTCGAATAATAACCAGCTATCATGCAAAGCGTAAACTATCATGGTCATGTTAAAAATAGGAAAGTTTTAGCCTAATACTGATCCTTTCTCAAGATAGAGGAAGAGGATATAACGGAGAAGGGGATCGATATGAGCAGCCATCACCGTCAGGTGTACCGGTTGCTCGTTTGCCACTTTGTAGTATTTAAAAAAAGTATAAACTATTATTTAGGAACAATACAACTTTTGTTAAAGTTTTCAGAGATAACATTTCCGTATCTGGTATTTAAATCCCTGGAAATCGGTGGCAAGGTTTGTAGCTCTTAGGCGACATCCCATCCACCACCTTATTACCATATTTTATCAGTGTCAGTTTATTCATTATAATATTACTCATTTAACTTACTTGCTTCAATATATTATTATTATTATTTGTCTTTTAAGGTATACGATTTTAACTTAGTTAAATATTTTCCATTTTCTCGTATAACAATTTTATTGCGAGAATTTATTTTCATAGCGGAATGAAATAATGGTGAACATAAAAATAGTTGTTCACATTAATATTGAAAAATAAAAAGCTTGATTGGTTTTCGTTCAAAAAAACTGCAAGTTTATAAGAGTGGATGCTAATAACGGGCGATTGCTATTGCAACTGTACACAACAAATAAAAATATTTAACAAACTACTTCTTGCTAATTTTTAATGGTTCTCCTTTCTTAGAACTTCTTTACAAGTTGCTTTAAAATTTTCTTGAATAATTTACTGAAAACATACCTTGTGAATATCAAATCTTCTGGCGTGGTCGTGATCACAAAACTTAGACAAGAATGGTATCGCTCACTCTGTCATACACTACACTCTGACAAATGTCCTAACATGAATTTTATACTATTAACATGTACAGACGGAGTACGAAAACCTTCCTGAGTTCTCAAATTTCCATCATCTAATCACACCCTTGTATTTTTAATAAAGCACTAAGCAAACAGCTCTATAAAAATGTATACTTATTTAATATGAAAACATATTTTACGCCTATGTTGACGAAGGAGTACACAGGATTTTCCGTCCGTATCCGTTCCGATCCGTATGTTTTTTCGTCTCATGTCACATCATGTCATGTCATTTATCACAATAAATGGCAAGTTTATCGCCATATCTGGGACAAACTCTAAAGTCTGTGCTAATATTGAGTTATAAAAGATAATAATACTATTATACATCGCCGGCCCCGAAATTTGAACCACTGCTCTATTGAGGTAGACGTATGAAAACAAGGATCAATACAGTTATACATTTTTTGAAAAAAGTTCACAATCTTTTCGTAACTCAGTCCATTTACCGTTACACTACAAGTTATCTTGTATATTTTTTTTAATATTCATAAAAACTATGCAGCGACAAAACAGGTTAAATAAACGAACACGTGCGAGAGGCCATGGACAAGGCCGTCGATGAACGATTGAAGAATATCACTACGTATGAGGCGGGCCGAGTAGCAAGCGTCACGCGCTTGTAATCATCTGTACTTCAAGAGGCCCAGTTTTTGAACCATCGTATACATTTTGTAATATATTTAAATTTTCATTGACCGTGATCAACACGAAAAAAGAAGCTGTCAGTTTAAAATAACATCATTAGCAATGAACGTCGTATGAACACTCACGTCCTGATTGTCAATAACACCATAAGCGCACCACACATCTCACGCTTGTATTCCCCCAAAGGGGTAGGCAGAGGTGCGACTTAGTGCACCCACATTCTTGTACGGATATTATCATAATTATTGTATGTATAACAGTAGATTCGGAGCAAAACCGAAACATGAATGATTTGTTCAAAAAGATGAATTAACTTAAATGATTTGTAATTTTTCAACTTCCATTATTTAAATTAATGTATATTGACTTAATACGATTTTGTTTTGTCCTTATCAATACGATTTACTGACTGCGAAAGTATCGAGTGACCTTAGATTTAATAACGATAATAAAATTTTCAACATCATTAAAACAAGTAATTTTAGATGGCATTAAAAATATATTCTTTTGCTAAATTATTTTATTATTTTAATTATATAATTATTACAAAAGAAATATCTATCTATTTACAAACTGATTGTCATACCATTTCCGATACTATATACAAATGTTTTAAACATTATTAGGAAGACATTATTAAAATATTACCATTTTTCTTAAAAGTAAAGGTAAGACGTCCTAATCTACGCTATGACATTGAAGGTGAATATGAACGTATAATTATGAAAATTTAATTAAATTGAAATACCTCCGTTTAAAAAATCAAATTCCACACCATGGCCAAGCTTTGCCCATAATTCTTAGAGATAACGTTGCCTTCAAATGAATGGCCATGTACAAAATGCGAGAATTTTTGAAAAAGTCAAAATTAAAATTTTAAATACTTTGTCTATGATGTAAAATGATTAATCCGCTGCTATTTTTTGGGTCAAAAATTTTTTACAGGTTATTATAAAAAAAAGCTATTTAGGCTTTATTTTACACAACTGGTAAACACTAAACAGAAGAATTAAATATCGAAAAAACACACGAATAATTAATATTAATAAATCAAAGACGAAGTGTTAGAAGAAAAACACGAAATTCTAAACACAGTTCAATTTAACATTAAGATAGTATACTCTTTATTTTTTAAGTCTCAAGTTAATTAATGTAATAGGAAACTTTTTCAAGATAATTATTAATTATTTAAAAATCGCCTAGAAATTCTCGCTTGCTCGTGATTGAGCGACGTTCAGGCAGTTACATAATATTGTCCCGAAACGAAAGTCTTTTAGAAGTGTGTGCCAATGATGATTTCAATTCTCGGTGTCTTACTGTGAAAACTTCGACCTATAAGCAAAGCAACCGTCATTGGTCGAAGAATTTCATCAAAATGCTTTCGTTTCTTAGGACGGCAAAACATACGGCGTAATGGGGGTGGACTAGTTTGTAGCTCTGCCTACCCCATTAATGAAAAGAGGCGTACGGTATGTTTTTTTATTTTCAAATATTGTAAGAAAAGTTCCCAAATCCAAAATAATACTTGTAGCTTTTTAATGACCACCTGACAGTTTGCCACGGCTAATAAGTCACATAAT
This sequence comes from Papilio aristodemus, assembly GCA_016277805.2. Classification (NCBI taxonomy): domain Eukaryota; kingdom Metazoa; phylum Arthropoda; class Insecta; order Lepidoptera; family Papilionidae; genus Papilio; species Papilio aristodemus. The sequence continues at coordinate 213,965 of JAABKM020000025.1, read as the reverse complement.
AACATACCAATGGGAACGCCTCTTAAAAAAACGAATACACATTTAACTGAAAATATAACATTTACTACAATTCTCACGTACTAATATACTAACCTGTTAGAATATTTTTTTAATCAGTTCCTGATTGGAAAACTTTCCGAACCTTTAAATTTAGATTTATTTCCTGAGTCGACCTCGAGAACAGACAGTGCGTTGTCATTTGTATAATGAGCAATTATAAACAAAAAAATTTTTACACGCTAATAATGTTATGAATTCCTGTAATTCATACGCTACTCGTAATTCCAAACGCATTAAAATTCCTTTAACCCTTTATACTAAAAATACATTAGATTGTTTTGTTTTATATCTAATTCAATTAATATATCATTATTAAACTAGAACACTCTTAGCAACAAGCCTTTACAAATGTAATGGCCGAAACCTGGTATCGTTGGCGCTGGCCGAGCCTTTGATGATTCAAATTTTTATCGGAAAAGTAATAATGCATCTTGATTTTCTTGTTTTTTTCATACGTCTTTGGGCCTGAAAGGGTGAGCAGAGATGCCACTAGTCCATCTACTTTCCGCCGTGTTTTTTCGTCCCATGATATGTATAATGTAATGCATAGTTGTCAATATACGTAATAATATAATGTATTATAGTTCTTATAGTACGCACAGAGTCACATTTCAGAGGTTACTGATATAGCTAAAGTAATGGCTTACATTTTTTCAATGCCACCTGCTCCAATGTCGTGATAAAATTTCTTTCACTATCCATAATACCTATTAGGAAGTATTTCGTTTCAATAAATTAGGTTTTTTTTTCTCATTTGCACATGCCACCGTAACGCAATACGAAGACAATATAACAAATTAAAAGTCGCTCTCAAACAGTGTGCATTTTTACTCGAGATATCTGTTATTAAGAAGTGATTCAAAGTTTCTAATAAAAAAATATAGCTTTCGTAAAGCTTTCGGAGCTCTAAAGTATTTAATTCAAATGAGGTAGACAAAAACTTCCTTTATATCCAGCATACCTGGAGTCAATATAATTTAGCTTTATGCCATTCCTTGGCAGCTATTTAACCATATCTACTAGACTTTAACTTTGACTACTTTGCGCTGATCTTCACATAGGAGCACCCACTTGGATTGAAAATTTAAAATTAAAAGACGCCAGAAACGGAATTTTAAATTTAAATAATACATTGGATTAATTAGTAAATAATTATAATATAATGCTCTCCCACGGTATTGTTTATGCATTATACTAATTTATGTGTTATGTATTCAAACTCCCACGCATCGATCATAATTAATAATTTATTGTAAATGAATTAAATATCATTTGGTTGTGTAAATAAATAAAATTAAATACCATGCTAATGTCTCAAGAACAAAAAGATTCTTAAGTGGACAATTACACCCACAGATAACTGAGTATATGTCGGCAACAAAGACGCATTTAAATTAAAAGCAGCAATAGCCAATAAAAGGTGAAACTAGAAGACAATCGATCAGAATTGTATCATGAACTCTAACTAAAGAAAGTCGATGTATCTAGAAGGAGACAAAGAGATGCCATGATCGCGGTAAATGGATATCTGTAACCTCTATCTACCTCTCTGATTTATAGGAGTAAGCGCATATTAATGTGTGTTTACTTTAAATACCACTTGATAATAGTATTCCTTTCGTGAAATTTTAACAGAAATAAGAATTTATTGCAAATTTATTAAAGGGCGTTTCAACTGTGATATCGCTCAAAGAAACGAATGAAATGAATGTTTGTTATTAATACTGAGTTGCCAACAGACTGCAAACACGACCTAGGTAACGTGAAATTAATTTTTATTTCTATAGTTATTTGTTGTCCAATGTCTCGAAATTTGTAGTAGCAATTTATGAAAGAAAAATCTCGGGGGAAATTTACTTTATTATGATATTGTACTCGATTGAAACAAAAAGAGTTTGATATGATTTGATGAGATTGGTTTCGAGGTATTGGGACCGCACTTAATACATAAAAAAACATTAAACAATCTTAATCAAATATTTTACAGTTAATATAAGATTTCATAGGTCATAAGGCGACACGCAAAATACGCGCAAGCCACGAAGTTTAGAAGAAATGCTTCTTTCTAATCACTAATTAGAACAAAGTTTACATATTTTTTTTTATTTTTTCGTTTCTCTTAAAATCTCCAAGCGTTTTGGTGATAAACTTACCCTTGATCGCTGATCGCAGTAAAGTTGTGTACCACATACTATATTATACTTTGTTCACTGTCACCTTCGCACAGTCTCCAGCGAGCCTCTGTCCGGTAACGGCCTCTTGTGCGATTATTTTATTATAAACATAGATTTACATTAACATAACAATCCAAGTAATAGAATGAGGGAACTTCATGGTAAGTACATTCCAAATTCTAACTTAAACCTATGACTCCTTAAAACACAGTTCATCAGTGCATTATTAATTTCATATTTAAAATTGTAAAACTTGAAACTATTTAAGTACAATTATTGTACTCATAAAGACCAAAAAATCATCACATTCAAAAATAAACATTTGGAAAATAAAGCTAAGCATAAAAGAGTAAAAAAAATAATTTCAATTAAAAATAAGGATTAAATTAATAAGTTATAAATATTTGAATTATAAATTAATTAAAACATTGTTTATGCGTCATGCAACAAGATTGGTTTTGGTTTTGAAGATTTTAGAGTATTTATTAGAATCTTACTATTCGTATTGAGTAAATGTGGATACTCTACAACAATATTATAACTAATGTTGTTTACTTTCATACATTAAAATACTATGTTGGTAGTTATACGTAAGAAAAATAATGTGTACCATGTTCTTAGATTTGTTGTTTTTTTAAGAAAAAAAGGGAATTATAATCCAACACCGCTTGTCCATTTAATACACATTATTTGTTGATAAACCAACTTTTTTATGCCGAAAAATTCGAAAATAAAACATCTTCAAAACAATCTTAGCGATTTAAAAACAAATTAAACGTTTTGTTTTGTAGTTATAATATTTTTCAAATATTTAATTATTTTCTAAATATTTTTTTTTATAATAATGAGAGTAATTGATAAACATGTGCTTCGAAAGTTTCAGTATGCGTATAGACTAAGTGGGAAAAATGTCAAAGAATATTTGATATAAAAGTGAACATACTAGATATTAGATGAACTTATCGTGTTTAAATTCCCATGGGTACTAAAGACGGAGCACTTAGAAGTATACATAATCTTCTTAAAGATATGATATTAGCTTTTCTATATACTTTCTAAAAATTACAAAGTACCCATTTTAACTAAAGTGTTTTGAACATATAACGAGGTTTGACTTCGTGTATATAGTATGTCACGATATTATCATATCGGTGAATTTTTTTATATAGTTTTGGGTACAGGCCCAGTCATCGGAAACCTGTGGCAATGTTTTATCCATTTTGTTTTTCAACTTTGTTTAGGATAAAGCTAGCCAAACAGTTTGATCACAGATCTTGAAAAAAAACACATCTGTTGCCTGTGTTACCCTAAGGGGTAGGCAGAAGTGCAAAAATTACACCCACCTTTCGCAGTATGTTTTTCCGTCCCATGGTGTGGTAAGGGGCGAGCCTATCGCCATATCTCTTTGCCCGACCCATAATTTGAACCTGGGACATCAGCAATGCCGCCGTACCGTAATACAACTGCGCCATCGAGATCTTAAAAATGTCATAATAAAGGAAAAGTGATATGACGTAGCGACTTTATTGCAGGCAATTCAGTGAGTGAGAAACATATCGGTAGGCGCCGAGTGGTTCCGGTCATCTATTTGCAAGGTTCCCATTACGAAGTCGGATACGATGTGGTAAGAATTTTGTAATTATTTTTTTGAATTTGCTTTGCAAATAAGTAATACTCCGAAAAATCTAAAATCGCCCATTAAAAACTATTCCTATTAACATATTTTAAAATAATAATAAATTTTATATTGACTGTACGAAAAGTTATAAATATAAAAAAGGAGCCAATTAATTGTTATATTGTAGTTAATATTAGAATAGTTGGTTATTACAAAGTTTATAATTATTAATCTATACTGTCGTTTCAAAATAATATCACGAAAATATGTATGTATATTAACAGAAAAATGCCATCAATTTTTAAATAGGTCAGTACTTAGTATGGACACCGTATTACTGAATAATCTACTAAGCAGTCTAGGATTCTTGTGTATCAGATCGTCTGACAGATTGTTGCGACCTCGTCGCCTCTTGTACTGTTATATTTAATTTATGCAAATAAATTATTTATCACAAGCTCTTGTAAAATATGTATCAAGTACATTTTTGTAAAATTATATTACATTTGAGTTATACCTATATATTATGTAAAATTTGCGTAATTTTATACAATGAATTATCCGAGCGTTGTCAACAAATTTGGCAGCACGCGAACAAGAGTTCAATACTCAACGCAAGCTACTAATCTTAAAAATATTAATGCGAAAAATTATCTATTTTGTATATTTATACATTTTTAACCCGGCTATCTCTAAAATGACTTTGTTTTAAATAAATAATGTTTTTATCATTAAATTTATATTACTGGAAATGGTTTCGGTATAAAAATGAATAAAAAAAAAAACAAGGTTTAAAAGCGCCATCTCCTGTGTTTTTTTTTATTTTTTGAGATAGATGGTTTAATTAAGGTGAAAAAATAATGGCAATATTAATGTTGTTTTCTATATTCGATACAATTCTCGTCAGATTACTTTCTAATCATCATAATTTTACATAAAAATGTGCGCCTCTTAAAATACGTTAATAATGTGTTAAATATTAGATATCACTACTAAATCTTAGTTAATATTTATATAAAATAATTAAACATAATTGTAGCGGTGTTACCACCTAACAGATAACTGCTTACTATGGATTTGTTACGATTTGCATGAATAATGTATTAAGTCGCTTTTATAAAAGTAAATCAGGTTGATTTTTAAAATGTATACAAATAAGTCTATTGTTAACTTGTACTTATTTATTTATTTTTTTGTAATTATCATGTTTATTAAGTGATCACGATTTTAATAATAACATATATTTTCCTCATATTTTCAGGGTCGCAACTTGGCCTCCATCATTCAAAGTTTCCTTAAAACATATCAGGGGTTGAAGGACTTCGAGAAGGAGTATAAGACGCCCGCAGGGCGCGCTGCTTACGACAAGACTCTAGTCAATATGAAACAAAGATTTCCGTATTACGTGAAGGAAATCCAAGGAATTGCTGATGGAGCAAATGTACCTTTCTATCAGGTGAGTATTAAATACTTTTATGATTATTACATACCTGCCTTGTGAAGTTTAAAGACCTTCGTTGATGAAGCGTATCATCTTGTTGTGTACTTTACGAGAAAGACGTCATCACCTATTCCGACATCGCGAAATCACTTCGTCCAGAACGTGTCGTCATAATCACCTTTAGAGTATTTGAAAAAAAAAAGAGCTTTTCATGCGTCTTTTGTAGACATTAGTACTTCCCTTTACTAAGGTTCTGTGACCTCTTTCTAAACTTACATTTGACGCAGTACAAGATTGTACTAAAGCGAAGTTTGTTTTTAGTTTTTGCTATTATACGTGTATAGTAGTTATTTTTTTCGTCTCCATAACGAATCAAAATCACAAACGCATTATTTTTTATTTATAATCATATTTAAACAAACATTAATAAGATATAATTGCAAGGTTACCCAAGCTATCAACTTGTAAACATAGTAAAGTGGGACGCGGCTAAACTGATAACAAAAATACTCGACAATTCAAATACTTCATCACTTGCAATGAACATTAAATGATAATAAAAATAAAATTTATTAATTTTGTATACATAAACGTCACGACTTGTCGTATAAATAATTTTGTTGCACACAATAGTATAGACATGAATATTTTCTGTTAAACCAAGCCAATTTTCCTAATTCTGATTTTAAAATTCTTATTTAAAATACACTTTACGTTCACTGTCAGTTTATTTTAATGAGAGGACATCAATGCTCTGTCAATATTGAATAAAGCGACCACGCGTCCCGATTTTGACGGTATAATCCCGCTTTTTTATTTTAAATGTATGTACCTTTAAAAATAAAAATAAATCCTTTGCAACGACTCATTACGATTGAGAAATTAAAAATATATAATTGATAAATATTAATTTTAAGAATAATTCAGTTATCCGTTTTCATACCGTAAGCTTCTTTTCAGTTATTCTTGCTGCACATGGACGACATTATTGGAACAATTAACGAAAACACATCGAACCGTATCGACAGCGGCGGCTGCAGTGATATCGCGTTCAAATCTCCTGAGAACGTAAGTCTCAAGACAGTGTATTTGAATAATTTTAAATCCTATCTCAAAATTATATCCCTAACGATTTTAAAGAAATTTGTATTTGACGGTGATTTTTATTTATCAATTACAGATCGTACTCGGGCACACAGAAGACGCGCCAAAGGAAACAGTAAACCATTTCTACATAATGTCAGCACATGTGATACCCACACCGGAAGACAGGGAACACGGCGTAAGTTATAAAAACTAATTATTACCAATAACTCTTTGAATAAAAAAAATTACAAGTAACATAGGACAGATGTAAAGACAATATAGTTAATAAGTTTTTCGTCTTTTTCCTTAGGCTGTGGAAGAGAGATTCGCTTCGCTGTGCTACGCAGGACAGCTGCCGGGTTACACCATGGGATTCAATGAACACGGACTCGTTTTCACCATCAACACTCTCAGTCCCTTGATCCTAAAACCGGGCAACACTCGTAAGATGAGCAATTTGAAAATTCTTACTTTCAAAAATTATTTGAGATAATCTTAATTGATAGGTTGGAAAACTTGTTTCAGCGCGAATGTTCATTACAAGAGCTTTGCTTACGGCAAAAACTCCGGCTGAGGCTGAGAAAATTCTCCTGGATGAGGGTCTGGGCATCGGTAATGGCTTTTCAACGAATTTCATATGGACATATGAGAATGGCGAACGAGACCTGATGAACATCGAGGTAGCGCCCGATCTCAGTGCCAACAAGTCAATTTTAAATGTACACAAGTATACCAACGAAACATTGATGCATTGCAATGCGTAAGTATTCGAATACGAACAATTACTAGTTAAGACATTTGATAGACGTGAAAACTGTTTATTTGTCATTGCTCGGCGGAAGTCTTTTTTTATTTATTATGAAATATCGATCGTTTGAAACATAGGTGATATTAATTTATATTAATAGTGATGATTGAAATTTAACATGGAATGGAGAAATTAAATAAACATAACTATAAGAAGGCTAGTTAAGATTCGATCATTAATTAAAACATTCCTTTGTTAGGTAAGGTTAATTTTAGAATGTTAATTTTCTACTTTAGTTTTTTTACATTAATTAATTCACTAATAGTAATAAAAGGTTTTGATTTTCAATTAATGTTCTTTAAAAATTTCGCAGATACCTACGCGAGCAAGTGCAGGAAGTGAAGGGTGACATAATAGACAGTAGTATTACTAGGATGAAGGCAATCCGTCAGCACGCGCCACCGCGCTCACGTCACGACATCGAGCACATGATCTCCGATACCACCTACAAAGACTATCCCGTCTTCCAGACCAGGCTAGATGCCGCCATACAAACCATTGCTGCAGGTATTTATTGCAGATACAATACTATTCTAATTTAATTTCACAAGAAACTAGCCTAACAAGGTATTTATGGTTCTTTTTTACACTGTTGAACAGAGAAAAGTTGGATATTCCATCTTAATTGCAACTACTGTAATAAAACTGTAAATCGTTTTATAAGATTCTTTAATAGATACCAAGAGTTATGGCAATTATCATTAAATAGTAAATCACTGTTTTGTAGTCTCAAGGAGGCAATTCATTCATTTTATAGTATACATATTTTTCCTCAGACAGTACAATCTGCCATGTTTGTGTAACACTTATGCCAAATTTAAAAAAATATTGTTTATGTTAAAGGTATATTCGACATGGCGGCTAGGACATGGAGCATTTACATTGACAAACCGGAGAGTTCAGAGCCAGTCGCAGTCCTGCCAATGAGATTTTTAATGCTGAATACAACTAATTAGAAATAATTATTTCATTAGACTAATGAACTCATTTATGCATTTACAGTGTGGCTACTTTATAGTGAATACATCAATTATGTAATAGTGTTTTGCATTTCCTTTACAATACTTATTCTTGCATATTAATAATTATAATATGATGGTGTCAATTTTATTAATATCATTGTTATTCATTGACATAGAATAGATTTAATTTATGTAATTAATAACACTTATTTGTTATTATCCACATTTCACATCCACTGAGTGTACCGTTAGATGAATTTAATACAATGTTAATTACCTTTAAATAAATATAATATAGTGCTTTCTAATAAAAAAAATATATTAAGAACAGACAGAATTTGTTTGACTTTACCAAAAAACGAAATAGTGTTTAGATTATGGTTAGTAACATAACTTGATTCTCTTTTCGCTTGATAGTAATAATGCATTGGTATGTAATGCTATCTGTGTTTCAATTTTAGTTTAAATATGTTTTATTGTGATTGTAATACAAAAATATCAATAAAGTTTTTTTGTCCAACATGCAATTGTTTGATTTAAGATTTACTAATAAAAGAGACTAATTTTTATCAATTATGAAGCTATTACCCTTCATATTTTGATTATTGTAAAAAACTAAAAATCTAATTTAATGTTTGTACAATTAAAATGAAGTTATACTAATGTGGTTGGTAAGTATTTATTAAAAAAAAATCACAAAAGATGATGCTTTGCATATGTACACATATAAACTCTTACATATCTGATTGAGACCTATGTGAAATGGTAGTGAAAAGATGGCCTAGGTCAGACCAACTCCTCTAATGAGACCAATAAATAATGAATAAATAAAAATTACTAGTAAATAATCGAAAAAAAACGTATGAATTGAGAATTGTTTATATATTATGACATCATTGAATTTTACTTCTAGCCCACAAAAGAACATCACATAGTGATGTGTGACAGAAATATTAGTGATCTACATGATAATGGGAATAATCTAGCCTAATCTACAAAATGTTTATACGTAAATAATGCGCTCTTAAATAATATTAAAAATATTGCAAATGAATATTGTAAATTATCTTTTTACTTTGGTATAAAAGTTTTTAAAAAAATACAAATACTTGACAATATTAGTGTCTAGTGTATTTGTAAACTCAAGTTTGAAATCATCTTTCTCACTTCACTCGATTTCTTGTAGTTTACAAAAAAATTATTTCACCCTCACACTGCTCTATCATAGGAGCCAGTGTTAATGTTCTGATCCTTGATATAATTCTTCTGCATATTCCATAGTAATAATGTCTACAAATTTTCAAGCTCACTGAAATGTTTATTCACTACCTCGTTACCACCCATGAAGTCTATAAACTTTTGACTTATTTCATATAGCATAGAAGTATGGCAGAAATGTAACAGAAACAGAAGTCAATAACACAATAGTTTCAAAGTAACTGAAAAAAGTAGTAACGAAGTGTTCACCACTTTTCGAAGATTCTGTTCGTGCATTTTATAGATTTATTTTAAAATTTATATAAACAAATCTTATGTTTACGATAACTGTTATTTTGACAAGACAAATGACATTTCATTTTTGCCATATCAAAATCTTTATTTTTGGTAAATTGTGGTATATATTAAATAATTCTTATATAATTAACAAAAAATAAGTTATCTAACCGTATTGGTGACCTATATTTTTCTACTAAATTTTATTTCATTTACACTTCTTATGTTAGACGGAGGATAAATAAATGAATAGAGCAAACTGGCAATGACACTAGTGGTAATGTTGTACTGATGGAACCTTATTTATGCGGTCCTGGCATCTTTTGTTTTACCTACTTAATCACAACTTAATTAACGTTAAAATCATTTGGATTAATTTTCAACCCTCTATCTATGAAAAATTACAATTTTACCAGATAACAACTAACATAGAAGCCGAAATTAAAACTTTGGAAAAGGCTTCAAAAATAATATATTCCTTAAAAAAATTTTTTACTCTAAAGCTTGTTTTAGTTGTCTTTATAATTTAAGAGATTTGTCTTTTAAACGATAATGAATGATAGATTTTTAATTAAAGTTACCTAGTTCCTGTTTTCAGAAATAACGGAGACAAAAATGTATATAAAACCAGGATGAATTTTTATAAACGATGATAATTTTACCGATAGAAGTGTTAAGAAAAATAATTTAATTTATTAAGTACAATAAAACATATGATCTTAAATTCAAGATAGATGAATGAAAAATTGTTCATGCATTCGTCCGTTAGAACCATCGGTTTTATTTTAAGTTTAAAGCATCTTTGACGCGCCATTGTAGTAGTTGTGGTTGTTCGTGTTACTTAGTGTCATTATGCATAGTTTTTGTGTTTTTATTAAGTTTTAGAGCACAAATGAGTATATTTTTTTACAAATGTATTAGTGGAGATAGTAAAAGTGACAATAATGCGTGTCGAACCTTTATGTCTGACTAATTACTATCCCTGAGTCACCACGGTTAGTTAAAGTTGATGTCTGTCTGAGGTTATTTGTTGACAAGTAGTTATATATCTACAATAATTTGTCATCTGCGGTTATAAAAAAAAAATATTGGTATAATACTTATTATGATTGTTCAGTTGTTCAGTTTTTAAAATCACAATCTTCGCTTGCGTCAATCTTGTATACACCCAAATTCTTTCTTGGCGTTGGTCTTACTTACAATTAACAGTAATGGTTTTATTGTAGATAAATAATTATTTATAAACTTTTTTACTTATTTTTTAGGTATTTAGTAAAACTTTTTCTTTTTTTTTGTTTTTCCTTTAACCTTCTCTTCAATTAATTAAGAATACTAACTTAACATTTCTTTCTATTATTTATTATATCAGTAGTAAATTACCTTGAAGACGATTTTGAATTTTATAAATAAAAAGATTGAAAAGTATATAGTAAATAAGAAAAAGATAACCAATTATTCACGAAAATCAATCTTTTTTTTTTAAAAAAAAAAAAAACTAATTTTATGTATGATTGATGGACATTCAGAATTTAATTTTTTTCCTTTTCCCTTTATCTTTAATAAAGATCCAGTCAATCTCAATACTAAAAACTATTACAATCCAGTACTCACTTTTACATTTCTTATATTTTTTTAAGTATAGCTAGATTTGTGAGTATTCAAATGTAAGATAATTTTGTGTTATTAAGGTTTAAAATTTATTGTTAACCTTGATTGTTTTTTTCGTCAACTTTTTATATTAATGTATAATTACACAAATAATACACTTCATATTATCTTTACCTTGTCCTTTCATTAAAAGGATATTTTGTAGAGTTAAACTATTATCATAATATTTCCAACACTTTTATGCTAAACATTCTTAAAATAATTATATAGGATCTATCAGATAAGATATGTACATTTTAGTCTAGAAATGATATCACTGTGATAAATGAGATGAAAGGCTTTCAAATGAATTGTATAAAAAAAACTTATGTAAATGAACAATTTGTATTGTTCGTTTATGTATGAATCTTCTTGCAATAAGCCTTTTAATTAAGTCAATCTGTTAATTCAATCAAAAACATATGTTCTACCATTCAAATACTCCTACTTCCATCTTACCCATTACTTTTATAACTCCATGTTTTTAGTATCCATGCATTATTTATCTTTTACCTAATTAATTTTCATATCTTAAGTAATTTTAAAGTTTCTCTGCTGATTATTATATTTCAGGATTGTATTTGTGGATATTAACTTAAACTAAACAAACTTTAACCTTTAAACTAATATTTATATTATATATTGTAAAGTACTTTTAATTTCATTGCATAATTATCAACTTTTGAATTCTTTCCTTTGTTTCACATTCATCAGAATAAATATAACAAAGTAAAATATATTTTTCCCCAGGCTTCTTTAGCAGCGGCTGTGTGCCGGCCGCGCTATGGAGGTCGGCGCGCGGGCTCTCGATGTGCTCCCGCTGCTGCAGGAGCGGGTGGCAGCCCTCACTGGTGGCTTGGATCGCAGAGGTGGACCTATAATATGGTTCCCTGCAAACTCGCGACGGGACCGTGTAGCGCCAGATGACTATAGGCGTTTACTTCACTATCTTATGAGTATTCCCAGGTTTGTGAGACTAGACTAATATTTACATTTATTTGAGTCATTTTAAACTACACCCATTAGAATTGTGCAGTCTAGTGCATCCTATAAGGTATTCCTGTATTCGTTATTTTCACAGTATATAGAGAAAGTAATTGTAAAGCACTTTTTGTCGTCAAAGAGAACTTGAGTGTTTACACAAGTAAAAGTTGCTCAAAAATGAAAGTAAAACAAATTACTTCTACTGAGTACCAATTTCTTGTGAGAGATTTAAAAACTTGCTTGATGTAAATATGACATTTTCATAATAAGTTAATATCTTTATGTATCTTTTGTAAAAAAAATTATGTATGTTTGCGATATTATATAGCTGAAAGGAATTGACAAGAAAAATTTATTTGTTTTAGCGATTCAGTCAAGACACATGGCTTTACAATCTTAATAGATATGAGAGGTTCGGCATGGGCTGCTATTAAACCTATTTTGAAAGTTCTACAAGAACACTTTTCTTCGTCCGTCCATCAGGCACTGGTAGTTAAACCTGACAATTTTTGGCAAAAGCAACGCACGACTATTGGTTCACATAAATACAAGTTTGAGGTAAGAATAAAAATAAATTTCAGATATAAATGTTCACTAAAAATTCTTGGAACCCTCCTTTCTTACATTTATTGTTTCAGACAACCATGATCAGCCTGGAAGCACTACCTAAAGTAATAGACTGTTCACAATTGACATCTGACTTAGATGGTACCCTACATTACGATCACCCGCAGTGGATTGATCTGAGATTGGTAAGATATAATTTTCTACTGTTTTCAATCACTTATTACAAATGTGTATTCAAACAAACTCTATAACAGCTGTAATTTTAGTATTGACTTTGTTATAACATCTACACAAGTTTTGTATCTTTGTGCTTCTTGCAACAATAGATAGGTTCAAGACGAACCTGATACAAAGTAATAGTACTATAAGTTTATGCTATTGAAAATTTTGCAGACATTCAATGTATGTATTCATCATTAGACTTCAAATGTCTACTGCTGATTTGTAAGCGTCATGCCAAAATTAAATTTCCAGGCTTTAGAAGAGATGATGTGGCAAGCTGGCGAGCTGCTGGATCGTCTTGATGACCTACAGGAGGATGTAGCGCGCGCGGACTTCGCCGATGACGTAACTGGCGCGCGACGTGCTATCGACGCCCATGCTGATATCAGCAAGCGCCTAGCTAAGGTCCCTGTCGATGAGCTGGAAACACAAGGTGAGTGACCATTCCTTACAGCATTTAATTAAGAATTTCACCTTAAAAAATTAAATTAATTGAAGAGACATTTTGGTTGTGCGTTTACCTACACCAATAAAAGACAAAGTTAAAATATTTTTAATTGTTCATGTATTGTCCTGTCAGAATTAGTATTTATTAAAATTTGTAGTAATTTTTAATTATAACTTAAGACTCATTTGTACTCTGTGACTTACCCTTGTTGGGGAACATTAAACTAGATAATAAACTTAGTATCAGACTTTTATGAGTTTTCAGAATCTTATATTAAATTTAATGTACAATTTACTTATAATATGCAATAATACAGTATATTATAAAAATATAAAATCAATTCATATATCACGTAACCTTTTGTATGTTAAAAGTTTCGCTTTGGTTATTGCTAAACATAATGTATATATTATTAATCGTCGGTTTTCTCGTCGGAAATGCTTTAGAAAATTCCGTGATATCATTAACCTTGTTGGGGGAAAAACAAATGTAAGATGTACCGGCGCACAGCAGTACTAATACAACGGAATTTTTCGCGGACGAATGATTTGAAACCGGTATTAGTGTTAATCAGTACGATTGCCATCGGCGTGTTGTACAATAGTTGTAATGACGTAGTGCAGTACACGCTTTCATAACAGTGAGGAGTATGTCCGCGCCAAGACATGTGCTTCGACTGCTGGCGCCATTCCAATCGAAACGGTATTGTTTTTGGCTTAGTTTATTACATGTACATTCAATGACGATTAATATTTGATACATAAATTTATTACAAATATTTGTCGTATTTTTTGGTGGCAAGTTAATATTATTTGATGATAATTTTGGCTATTAGTAAGTGTAGTATGGTACAATTAATATATAGAACTGTTTTAAATAGAAATTATTTACTGCAATTTGATCTTTATAAATTTCGATGCCAAATCCAATCGACGCGGTCTTTATGCAATTTTCATTAGTCGTTTCATTCCGTTTTCTTTAACCTATAGAATTTTAGAAATAAGAAAAATATACCTCACGCCTGTATTCCTTAAAGAGGTAGGCAAACGTACAATTACTTCGCCTACATTTCGCTATATCAGGCACAAATTTCAAACTCCGGTCTGATTACTTTGCCCGATCCGGGATTCGAACGCGAGACCTCAGCGTTGCAGCTGTATGTAATACAACTGCGCCACTGAGGCAGTTCAGAAACAAATACTAAATGCTTAAAAAAATATGTACTTGCTGAAAATAAATTTGTAATTTCATTATTATAATAGAATGATATTATATTTTCTTTGTAATTCTCCTATAGCCAATGATAATTAAATTACAATAAAGGATTTGTTGGATAATGTTAATAAAATATCAAAATTACGAACTTTTTAGGCGAGCGGGTTCTGCAAAGGCTAGAGGCGGCAGAGGCGGCCTGCTCTGAGGCGAGCGGTAGCGGTGGCGAGGCGGCCTTCCATTGCGGCTCGCCGAGTGCGGTGCGCGCCCAGCTCGCTGCTGTACGCTCAGCACACGCACACGCGCATAAACTATGGCAACACAAGAAGATGCAGCTCGACCAGTGCTTCCAGCTAAGACTCTTCGAACAGGACTGTGAAAAGGTATCTACTAAAATTAAGTATGTAATGCTATGTGATCTTGACTAACTCACGATTTCCGTCGGCCATAAAAACACTAAAATAGTTGTTAGAAAAGAGGTGGAAATTATTAGAAATTCGACTAAAAAAATAATAATATCTCGTCATCTAAATGTGTTAGTTGCGTGATCTATCGATTTTTGGATGAAGACGGCGTTATATACGGAGAATGTCTAAGACCAGTTGTCGACCAAATAATTGATAATGAAGTGTCATAAACTTAAATGGTAATTATAAATTATACATTAAGTAACTTAGTCTGCCGCCAAGCAACTGCTGTTTGGGGTGCAGTAAGCATCCAATTTTGCTAAAGGCAGTGTAAAAACTATATAAACTTCTGCTTAGGACATTTTCATGGTTTCCTATAAAGCATGCTCACTTTAAGATTTATTTGTAAGAATAGTTTGAAATTGAACTTTTTGTCTAACTATTTATTCGTTATTTTTTCCAGATGTTGGAATGGATTGTTAACCATCGTACGGCATTCCTGGCTACGTACGTGGAAATCGGACGCTCGTGTGCTGCAGCCAAGCGATTACAAGAGGAGCATGCGCGGTACGTTTTTTATACCCCTTTTTATTGATATAATTAAAAGACATGAAATAGTACCACAGTATTAATAAATGGGCTGGAAAATATAATGAAAGTTTAATAAATATTTTTCCTTGATCCTTACACAAAACGTATACAATGATCCTTTCATCAATATAACAAACATTGCTTATAATATTACATAAATAGCATTTTTATATTTTAAAAACATAGTTCTTGGCAATAAAGTTAATTTGTCGGATTATTTCTTTTTAATTATCATCAATTTGTGGTAATAAAATTGATGAACTGTTCAGATTCGCGGGCGCGTGCACAGGGGGCGGACGGCCAAGCGTGGCGCGCGTGGCCACGGCGGCGCGCCGGCTGGCAGACAAGCGGCACTACGCCGAAGCGCAGATATCCGCACTCGCCTTGCGTCTAGAGCGCGCCTACAAACAACTCTCCGCTGGTAAGCATGTAAATTAGAGAATTTCCTCTTTTATTCGGAGGCTTAATAAAACCTAATGTCTTTCATACAATGTTTCATGACTCAAAGTTATATCATGGACTTGGAATATTTAGCCAATTTAATGGCAACGTCTGTTACTGTGCATAAGCGGCAAGTAAAAGTATTCCTTTGTATTACATACAACCCGGAGTGGCTAGGTAGAGATTATAGATTTCCATTTGGTGCAATCCTGACACACTTCTCTCACTTCTATGCTCATATATGCTCATCGGTTAACAGTACACTTTCCATCGCATTTCTATAGTGTATCAGACTGAATTCAAACTTAATATATGTTTTAGGTTTAGAGGAGCGTTCGGCGGTGCTGTCGCTGTCTGTGGTGTTCCACCACAAGGCGGAGGCGTACGCGTCGGCGGTGGGAGGCTGGGGCGCCCAGTGCGCGCTGGCGCTGCAGCTGGCCACGGGGCAGGGCGGCGCGCCATGCGCTGATCCGCGCGCGCTCGAGCAGCACGCCCAGCGCCATCGCCAGCTCTATGAGCACATGTGCCAGGCCTACACCGAGGTAAAGGATGAAATTAATTGCCTGCGTTAATATTTATTTTAAAAAAATCATATTTTGTATTTTACTTATAACACACTATTTTTTTTATTTCAATTCAATTCTTTTTTATTTTTTAAATGGTATTTAAATTCTATCTTGGCCTGTAATTTTAAAATTACTAACAAATCTCTATTTCTGTATATCCTAGGTTCATTCTACAAGTAAAAAGCTTCTGTATCAACTTGACCATCTCGTTCAAGTATGTCATCAGACTGATCCTACTGATATGGTAAGTTGTTATTGATAAAAGTTTTACATTTTTTTTAAATTGGTATTGCAGGGATAGTAATATAGAATGCTATTATATGAACAGGAATTAGCCTATAAGTCTTAATTGGATTCCACGAAGATATTACACAATTTTGCGCAAAGATTTATTCTATAACAGCAATAAAACAGTTTTTATGTATTAAGCTACTGAAAAATATATAGCAACGAATTTATATTGTACTGTAATTTAAAATTCGGTAAATCCTATATATGTTATATTTAATATGTTACTTGTGCAACAGAGCGACAACACTACGAGCGGTTCTGGTGGAGGCGTGGGGGGCGGCGCTGGTGGCGCGGGAGGTGACCCCGCTGCCGACTATAGCTCGGGCGCCAACCACGTGCTCGCTGTCATCCACCAGATCCTGGGCCACCACCGCGCGCTGGAGGCGCGCTATCACCAGGCTCGCCTCAAGCTGCATCAGCGTCTTGCTCTCTTGCTCTACAAGGAAGACTGCCGACAGGTCCGTGCTACTATTGCAGACTAAATAGAACAGTAAAATAGTATAGTACATTACAGCAGCTACTTTTATAAGGACATTTACACATAATAAGATTGGCGCTAAATAAAAATAACTTGCAGGTGCTGGACTGGCTGACAAATCACGGCTTACAGTTCTTGCAAAAGAATACTGGAATAGGACGAAATCTACACAAGGCTCGAGTGTATCAAAAATCTCACGAACATTTCGAAAATGTCGCACAAGTAAGTTTAATTATCTCTAAATGCTTATTAAATAATACAAAAAAAAGGAATGTAATAAAAATACAATTTTTTTTCACTTTATAATTCTTGTAAACAAACGATGAGTATGGAGTTGGCAGTTTGCATGTTTCTATTGATTACTCATTAGTTGAATTTGAATGTCTGTTGTCAGAACACGTACACGAATGCGGAGAAACTGCTGTCGGCGGCCGAGGAGCTGGCGCGGTCGGGGGAGTGCGAACCGGAAGAGGTGTTGGGCGTGGCGCGCGAGCTGGAGGCGCACGTGGCGGCCTTCGCGGCGCGCGTCGACCGCCGCCGCCGCCGCCTCGACCTCGCCGTGCTGCTGTACACACACGAAAAGGAGTTGGTGCAATGGCTGGAGACGCTGCGCAGCGGCGGTGGCTTGTGCGCGGCGGACGACGGCCCTGAGGCTGCGCGGCGTGCGCTCGAGCAGTGCGCGCAGCACCGCGCCGCCAGTCTCGACGCCTGCGCCGCCACTCTCGCGCAGGGCGAGGCGCTCCTGCAGGACTTAAGGTCAGTGATCCACGACACATATGTGATTCGTCGCTTAATTTGATTTATCTCAAACAGAATTGATTATAGATAATTTAATGAAGTCGATCTGATATTTACCATACTGTAAATATAAAATAAGTGTAAGAAGCCAAGAGCTAGCATTAAAAAACGTAAAGGTATTAATATTATGATTGCTAACAGCGCCGCCGTACCTCTAGTAAAACTCAAACAAATCCCTCGTATGAGCGTGTTAGGTTCTATACATTACTTGAATATTGATTATTTTGATAATTCATTCTCACGGTAAGATTTAGGCGAATGATTATGAAATGAGTGAGACAGTATTAAGTAAATATATAAATGGCTTAAGTCACGTTCTGCGGGGTAAGGTCTTGGAAACGTGACTCAAACCATTTGGATAATCATTTAATTCTGGGAATATTTATTCACCATCAAAAAAAAAGAGAAAGCAACGTGATAATGCGTGACTTTTTCGATGTCATGAATTATCATAACCTCCTCCTATAACTATAATGATTTGATAGCATTACTGTATTAATGTTTCTTATATAAAGGTCGCCTTCGTTTAATTTATTCTATACAATGAGTGTTTGCTGAACGATCCACCCCACATTGTCGATTACGAATCGATAAGAATGCTTAATGTTTAAAAGTTCGTGGCCATTCTTTTGTAGACAATAGAATCATGGCCGAAACCGGCGCCCACTGTTATACTAGAATCGGATCAGGGCATTGCTTATTATATTAATACATATGTTTGTAGTCTTGTCTTGTGATGCTTCTAACAATTCAAAACCACATCGCATCGTTACACAAAACATATCTGTTTTAAGTAGAAATATGTCAATTTTTAACGTACGATTTCAAAATAAAATATAACAAAAATAAAGAGTACTCTCCAATTCGATAACTTTATCACATAACACCATTAAACAATTAACAAAACTAATTTTCCGCTCCTTTCATTTGTTTTTAAAACTAATAAATTTCGCGTATATGCGCATGACCTCATTCGTAGTACACACTATGTAGTGCGAACTCCTTGGTACGACCAAGAAGGTTGTCTACTTGATAATACATTATTATTTTTCAATACCTTAAGATATCGAATCGTGCGTCGTATCGCTCATGATGGGTCCTGAACAGTTCCTGAAGGCAGTTTCGTGGATCTAAAAGTGCTTACAATTCTATAATGCCAATTTCAATGGTTTAAATGACGTGGCTGTAATTAATATATCGCTATAAATCTATGCTAACCAATGATAACATTTTTCTAAATAGCATCCTTTCTTTAAAACTAAATATCTTACATTTAACCATTTATTAATAGTTTAGTATTGCATCTAACGTTTAGCAGTATGTATTGCGCGGGGGTTCTAGCGTGTTGGATTACTATCTTACAATTGAGAGCTGTCGGGGCCGTGGCGACTAACCGATATAAGTGGCATCAATTCTGAAGCATCGCAGTCTCCGATGCATGTTAAGTCAATAGTTAAATTATAGGCAAATTATCAGCTATCTGAGAGCGAGGGTCGCTGGGTGTGATAACCACTCCATAACTGTATTTGATCCTTGCCTCCGCAACCGTTCACTCATTTTTTTATTAGCTAAATCTTTTCATAACTTATCTTAACATTTACTAGTTCATTAGAACTAAATTATTTTTTATTTCTTAAATATAGTAAATTAAATGTAGTACCTATTGTGAATTCTTTTTTCTACACGAGTGCCGAATGTTGCGTGATGAAATCTTGTCTCGCCTTAGTTTTAAAGTAGTTTTTTTTTTAGTATTGTCGTTACGACGGTTAATCGGATTGGTAGATCTAGACTAACATGTTTCTTTATATATTTTTTGCCTTTGTACTGTGATGTCCAAAGACATTTAGCACAGATTCATTACATTCAGTCAAGTTTGTAGAATAGTGTAATTATGGTATATTTTAAGATGCAATCTTAAAATAAAATGTACTATGCCGTATTTTTTTTACCATATAGACATCAAATTACTCTCTGTCTCTCTTTCTCAAAGTTATGTCATTAAACAAAATCTAATAATTTTCCATAGACCAAGACATATGTTTTATATGTATGGTTTTTCTTATGTATCAAAACTACTTAATCGGAATCTTTATTGAATGCATTGTAAGCGAACAAATAAATAGGACACAATACAGTACGTAGTTTGTTTTAGTCGCGGCTAGGGGGCTACACAAAGGCTTTCCCTTCCCTTGCACTCGTACTCATGTCAATATAAGAGCGAGTCTGTTTTTTTTTGCACTATTATCCAATGGAGATCATTCAACGGCCCTAATTGGAAATAATTCCTCGTCGTATGGATGAGGCAAGCTTGTGACAAGAGGTACAATTTCATAATAATATATTTAATATTTTGATCGTAAGAAATAACTCGCATCGTAAGTACTAAAAGTTTAAAAATTTGTTTATATTGTTTTTTTTTTCGTATCTTTTCTTAAAAAGTGAGTTTTACTCCATTCGATAATAACTAATACATACCATTCATATATGCTAACATGAGAGTTGTTAAAAAACATACGAAAGCCATATTAAATGGTAGCACATGCATTATATGAAATAAATAGCTTTTATTTAAAGTAAGTCATACAAATAACATTTTAAGAATTTGTACGTAAGATCCGGTGTACTGTCTCTAATTACCAAATTACAAGCGATCCGTTTGGAATTCTTTTCCGACAGTGTTTATAAACTTGGCCAATGTAAATTTTGCTCGCGTCTTAGCTGAACGCAAAATAAAGTTCGTTCGTTCACATGTCTTTTGATATAGTACATATTGTACTAATATATTGCCTAATATTTACTGACCAATTTTATACCTCTATACGATTATACGTACGAGACGTAAGTGTAGTCGCAATATCCATGACGTTATTAAAAAAACATACCTCACGTCTGTATTTTCTGAAGAGGTATACGGAGGTGCAATTGTTGCGGCATCAATATTTCGCCGTATTTTTTCCCGTCCCATGGTGTGATAGGTGCACAAATTCCAAACTACGGGCTGTAATTGAGTAGAAAAAGCCCAAATATCATTTTTGCCCGGCCCGGGATTCGAATCCGAGATCCTTGCGTTGCAGCCGTACCGTACACGTTATACGTGACACCACTGCGCCTCCAAGGCAGTTTATTTAAACTGAGATTATATTTGAGAAGAATGTAACATGTAAATGTTTTAATAATTTAATAATTACTGAGTGAATAACTCAATAATTCAATTGTTATCTTATGATGCTCGTGTGTTGAATGTTCAATGGTATAGGCAGCGGGATGGTGTTTGGAATGCATTGACAATGCGCTTAGCTAAGTTTTCTCCGACGTATGTCGCTTCATCTTAGCGGCTAGCCAGTCCGCGCTCGGCGACACACGCGTCGCGACGTACACTGCGCGTTTCCATCGCGAATTACTTTATTTTCGAAGCGTATACGTGCGACTCTTTGCATTCTATAAGACGTTTGTTTATTATTTTTAAATATAATCGATTAAAGGGTGATTATGTTTATAGTAGAAAATGTCGATGACATGGTTAATTAAAAAGTATTGAACAGACCAATATCTATTTAACTTTATAATTAGTGACGAATGCCTTCAATACTATAAAATGTTAGTCTAAAGATAGTTGAAACGTTAATAATATTTAACATTGAACGAGGCCACATAATCGAAATGTAGTTTATGTAATGTTTTGTTTACAAACTGCGTATGACCTTCGTGGTTGACGGTTAGGGTAGGGCCCCTCCGATCGCGCTCTATGTATGAGTTTCCTTCAAAGCGCCCCCGGGGGTGAGCGCGCTGTCCATCACGCGGATCGCACAAAAAGAATACGTCTTGCAAATTAACAGAATATGAACATTAAAGATAAAACTAATCTGATTTAGTTGAATTTAGTGTATTTGTACTTTTAATATTGTTTCCTTAATTTCAGCAAGTATAGAAGTTCTTAATTTATTGTAATTGTGTTCTTAATCACCATGATATTTGATATAAGATGTATAATGTAATTGAACAACGAATGTAATTCTTTTGTGCCAGTGTATAAGAACATCGACTGTATCCAAATGCCTTTCTTAATTCATTGAGAAAACTAATTTTTTTAATGATAATTTCGAACTAATTTTAAAGTTTCTTTTCATACTTTTAAAATATTATTTATATTTTAAAATATTATAGTGGTCAAGCGGCTCAGAGAAAACCTTACTGTTATTCCGCGGGTTAATTTCCAGCTGCCACAAAAATATGCGGTCCGTAATTAACAGTTGTCACCAGACTTAGGATTACAGTCAAAGGAAATGAAATTCAAATGAAAAAGTCAATAAAAATCGTGCGCTACGAACTATAGTATTATACTTTGGTTTTTAATGAATCAGTAAAACTTTAATAGAGATTTCTGTGTAAAAGATAAAAAAAATTAAGTATATGTATAATTGATATCAATAATAAATTCAAATTATTAAGGAACGCTTTCTAAATTATTCTTACAAGTAATTTTAATACATTGAAATTCCCGACGTTTCAAGTGCTTTACTGCGCTCCCAGGATCACTTCGGACCGTCAACAACCCCAGGCTAGGTTTTTAACGACCCGGCGTAATAGTTATCGCTGACTTCTCTTAGATTTTAATCCACATTAATAAATAAAAATTTCGTCCATGTTTATCGAAATAAATAAAGATCTTGTTTGAAATTTATTAGCTTTGATTATTAACGATATAGTGAAAGCTTGGAAAATAAATAACTGATTTGTTATTTGTTCATAATAATTTAGGTTTTATTCGTTTAATTTGTAATTTAGCAGTGTTATAAAATATTAATATGAATGAAATTCATATATCTGGTTACGGAAATCAGTAAGTCGCGGCCGACTACGATAGGCGAACAAGTGATGCCAGACGGCGCAGTTACGTACACCGCACAACATAGATTAAGTCACAGCTTTTGATGTACTTGCTATAGTAGTAACGCTCGGCTAAGAACACTAAACTATCTTGCATTTGAACATACTTATTACGTCGTATAATATGTATTAACGTCGTCGATCTTTTACTTTGTCCAATTTCTTTGCCTAGACCCTAATCGAAATGTAACGTAGTCGCAAACATATAAAAGCGTTCACCTTAAGAATTAAAACAGCGAATGAGTCTTCAGTACAACACTGTTCGATGGAGTTGTGGGATGTGTGAAATGTGAAGCGGCATAGCAGTGTATTTCTAAAACATAACTCATGTCAACGCTCAATAGTGTTAAGGTCGGTTATAGATTAGTGTAAGCTTCGATCGAGTTAGTAATTCTAAAATATAGCCCGTCTCAACACTCAATTTAGTTATGTTTTAGACTATACAATTCAAGCTTACGCTACTCTAAAGTATAACTTACCTTAACACTAACTTTTATTTTATTCTGCGAATGCCTAAAGAAGGGTTTATTCCACATTAAGTGTAAACATATAAATAGCCAAGGTGTATCGATAAACAAGATCCTTAAAGAAATTTATTTATTTATTTAATTGGTTCAAGAAAATTATTACTCTAAATCATAGAACAAAAATATACGTGCACACCCAACCGTCACACACAAATGTCGCTTTCTGGAGATGGACACAGTTCCCGGGAAGTGGCCACAATAGCTGATGGATCGCGCCGAGTAATATAAATTGTCTCACAATCGACTCTTCCGGCGCGCTCTTACAGTTGATTATCTCTGATTCTATTGCCGATTTTTTTTGCCTTACATTCACAAATATCATCTTAAAAAAATAATTGTAGCGATGTTTCTCACACTCTGTTTTGCATTTCGTCGTCTACGTTTATAGAAAAAAAAAACTCGCGAAAACTTTTATACCTTTGAACATAACCGATGCTCGATATCTATCTATAATGACAATAGCTCTTGAACTGCATTATTAAAAGTCTCACGGTTTTCTTGTTTCCCTTTACTAGTTCAGTAGCAAAACTTGAACTGCAATACAGCTACGGTTTTTAGTTTTCGTTTTTCAAATACATACTCGAATTACTTCTAAATCGAGTAGATTCTTTCCAAGACGGAAATCACTACGCGATACCTGTAACTAGAGCTAATGTAATTATTACTAGGTGCACACGATTCACCCTCGTATTTGTTTTGCAATAGGCCCTTCCGGATCTTCGCAGCCTCGCTGCTAGGACTGCGCCCCCGCTGCTTTTAGACATCAACGTGCACTCGATGCTGATGTTAACAACTAGTCGTAGTCAACACACTTCGCATAACAATAATGTGCCGGTGTTAAAGCAGTAGTAACTTTAATATGGATAGACCACAACGGTTTTACGGTCACTGTGTATTTTAGAGTGCGAGCTGTGATTAGTCTCTGTCGTCTCGGTGGACGGGCACTCATCGTCCCTCAAAACACTGGTGATAAATGGAGGCACTGTACCCGGCCACTCTCCGAAACATATGGTGAGATAACGAGCCGAGCCCTTTACTAGTGGGAGCCGTTCCGACCGATCTAAGCTGTTATTCTAAACATTCACATCGTTGATGTAAATATTTATTCAGAGAGAAATTCTTATCGTATAAAACATATCACCGAATAAAAGTCGCGCCCGAGGGGAAGCGCACGCTTTGTTGCAATATAATGAGACAAGTTTACTTTAGTCGAGCGCCACTCTTGACCTCTATACTCAAACAGAAAACGAAATCTTCCATTCTTTTCTTCCAGATTAAAAAAAAATTGTTTTAGAAACAACTACAAGTAGAGCTATTTTTATGCATTTCTTTATCTTCCTGCATTCATTGAAACCACAATATTCTCTTAAAAAGTCCCCACTAATTGTCAAAAATTATAATATTTATTAATTTATAATAACTTAATAAAAAATCCTAAGATATCGTGGTGGACTGATAAGGATTGTGTCTTTTAATACTTAAGTGTCCGCATCGCCTCACGTGGAGATATTTCGCGATGAGACATGTTTAACCATTGTTACGGAACGCATTTCTCGCTTAGTATAATAGTGCATGCTCTGAAGAGAAAGCCCGGCATTATCTGTTGTAATAATGTCTTACCGGAATATGTATCGGGAAACAAATAACGTGTGAGGCTGCCGTTTGTAAGCAAGTCGCAGTTTTGTTTCGTTTGTCATCGAGCTATCGAGTCAGAAACAATTAGATTGCGTCTCTTGCAGAGGCATTTTATATTCATCACATTATTTTATAAATTTTAATTCGATGTGACGTAATTTATCGTATCTACACTAAATATTTTCTCGAGTACATTGACATTACATCGATTGAAACTACGTACACACATTTCTTCCTCTTTACAAATAAACTGTTTTATTTCTTCCAGCAACATAACAGATATAATTTAATTTAAAAAATTATAGCAACGTAATATCAATATAAAGAAAATTAGAAAATGTTCTCAAATAACACGGAAGTCCTTTTTAGTTTACAAAAGATTCGTCGGTGGTGATTACGCAGCGCGATGCGTGCACAAAGGATTAATACTTTTTTTATCCCTATCCGCGACGCTGTTGCATCCCCGAGCTTCCCGCCCGCCCCCGCATACTCTAGCGTACTGAAGCCTACCCCGTCTACCCCCGCCTTCCACGGCCTACCGCGGTAACAGACCCAAGCCGTCGCGTCGTTATTCACTAACACTTTTCTGTTGCAATTGTTTTAGTCGTAAATAAAACAACGATGCTTTCAGTTCTAACTGTAGTCGTTGTATGTTCACATATTATTTTGACATTTTTTTATTTCATTTGTATCAATCTTCATATTTTTCTTATTGTTTTTATATAAAAGTTTTTATAGAAAAGTATCTTTAGTTTGTAATAGTAACAATATCTAGAAAGCATTTCATGAATTTCTAACCATATATTATAATCAAATAAATAATGTCGTAAAAATCGAATACAAAAAGATGATCTATTTTGACGCGCTATAGATGTTATTGAAATATCTTCTCGTGTATTGAAGGGGGAAGCTTTCCGCCGCGATTGCCGATCTCGCAACATCAAACGACCGGCGCTTTTGTAAAGTTACGATGTTTGCGCGCCTGGCCACTAGGATACAAATTAACGATTGATTCGTTTCCTATATAATGAATGCTCCCTCTCAAACGACTGTGACATCCTCATTGCTTATTTAATTATTCTGTTTATATAAACGATCTATATATTTATTCATTACACTCACTCTCGTGGTTGTCCCGAGCGTATACATATTTTACAACTTTACGTAGATTGAAAACCGCTTTTACAAACACTGCTGCTACCACACTGGTTCAAAACTAATGTTATTAAAGAAAGATTTTTAATTTTTATACTTTTATATTTATTTGTAATTTCTCGCTAATGCTTCTCCTTTATCATTTAAAAAATTCAACTAATCTAGTAATATACTCGATAATTTACACAGATTTTATTAAAAAAAATGGTTCCAATCTTTTTGGATCTACATTTTCAGCTAAAAGCACCTACTTAAATACCTAGCACAGTTAAAGTGTTTCACTTCACGCTTAAGTTGCAATCTGCGAAGTTTCTTCGTTTGAGCTTTTAGATCTGTAATCGTAGGTGTGAAATAGGTGAATATATTAATCGGGCAAGAGTAGCTTTATCTTTGAAAACAAAATTTCTACTATATTATGTTCTTCATAAATCGCAAATATACTGTTTGCAGTGTTACGCGGCCTACCTATGCTTACATTAGATTAATATGGAAATAAGATATAAAACGGTTCGGATTTCCCGTCTAGACTGCTATTGAAAGCCTGAATAAAAAAGGACTTTCAATGTTTAATTTGTTGTCGCACTAACAGAGAACTGCGGTACGTCTGCAGTTTGAAATTTGAATACCGAACCCTTCAAAATTGTTTCATCCCAGTGCTTAACTTTTGTGTTCGCTATGTTGATAGAAATGTATCTATGGTTCTTTTACAGTCAGACTTAAGCTCCCCTTAATGTGGTTGTAAAAACTATAGAGTGTATATGATGTTAGCCACTCGTTGCTATAAACTCGGCCCCTCTGCGGCCCTGTGGGGCCAGGCGGCTGCTGGTGCTCAGTGAGTGGAAGCAAGCTCTATGAAACTTACGTTTATCATTAATACGGGACAATTTTTTTGTATCTCTATTATTATTGTTCTCACTATGTTAGACTTATTTTTTTAAAAAATATATTGTCGGAAACTGACATGAAAAGACTTTATACTTTTTAAAATGATGTTTGATCTCTGCTGATGTTTTTTTTTTCCGAGAGTTTCGAAGTTAACCACTTCGTTCGGTTATTAGGAAATTCATTTTTTCTTTTATACGCTTTTACCAGCGCTGTCATTCCTGTAACAAAACAACGGTGACAGGTGTAATATTGTCAATTATATTAATACAACAATAATTATTGAATATTTATATTGCGTTGAAATCCGTGTGAGAGCGTGGCGGGCAACGCATCACGAACTCGTTGTCATGCGCTAGCCGGCGGCGGCGCGGCCAACGGGCATTGCAATTGGCATGTAGCTACGAACAGAAGGACTGCCGCGGGCAGCAGTGCACAAACGTGCGCATCGACAGGCAGCAGACAACGAGCGCCCGACTGTCGATCTCGCGATGCGTATCCGTCTGTTCCGAATGGTCGCCGACGCGCTGCGAATGCTCACGCTAGAAACTAAATGTTAAATATTTATTCATTGCCTGCAACAACTACACGACAATTTGTCATGTAGAACTTCGAAGTCGACATAGCTCTTTTATAAAGCTGCTCAAAATATTTATTTTAACTTTTGCATTACTTATATATAAAACATTTGTCTTCTATAAAATATTATACAATAAAAACTATTCTTGCCGGTTTTATTAGTGAAGACCACGTCTCGCTAACAGTCTTATACTAAATTGTTATTGAAACATTATAAGTTATAAAAATAATGTTATAATTGAATAAGTTCATATTCACTCACGCTCTTTCCACTTGTCGCGAATTTGCCATGTTTCTCATGAAATCCATCTTTATATTTCAAAATCTTTCAGATATAGCTTTTTTCGTGTGCGTCACAATAAATTCTTACAATATTCGTTTTTGTTTTGTTTTTAATGAAATTTCACAAAATCCTTACAAGATTCCGTTCTACGAAATTGTTGTAGGTACCTTATATAAAATTATAAGCAAAACAATAATCACAGTACATTTTTCAAATAGGAATACTTTATCCTCAGCTCTCTCAACATTGTTGATTGTGATTACAAATCTTTGGTGACCTCAGAGTTAATCTACTCAACTCAAGCGTTACTCCAAGACGCAATCATCCAATAACCTTTATCCTGTGAGCATCTTGTTATCTCAGCGATGGCCATTACTTCTTTCAAATGTTTATTCCACATTATTCCCAGACCTACACTTTTAACAACAGATAATTTGTTTGCAATCCTGTTTTTTTCTTAAGACATATAAAAGGTGTTTTTGAATGATTATAACAATAAAATAATGCAAATTTTATATATCTTTAAGTATTATTTGTTCCTTTTATTTAATATAATATTTTAACATAATATAGTATTGCAAAACCTTGAAAATGTTCACCACTTATCTCCAAACTCTGTTTTAGCGTATTTTAAACAATCACGGGGTGTAGCAAACCGTTAACGTGATACCGGTATTTAATACGGATTCAAGTTTCCTTCTTTCTTTTCATCATTTAAAGTTCTCCTTAGATTGTATTTATTGTGAATAATTTAGGATGCCTTAAAATATGGTGTCTAAAATATTTTCTATTTACTTTGACTGCCCCTCAAGCAAAATAGATTTTATTTCGAATGACCTAAAATTATTACTAACTGGAAGCTGGCTCTAGAGTTCATTTCCGTTTCCCAGTCGCGTTGCGAAATTATTTTTTCTGTACATAGTTTGTGTAGATATTTCATATGACACGGTCTAATTAGAATTTTATGTATTAAAAGTTTGTTATTTATTTGTATACCAATTGAATAGTATTGTGATGAAGCCGCGTGATGTGATTTGTTTGTCAACACAGTAGTGTAAACATAACATTAGGAAGACAGGCACGCGCGCAGCGAACCATTAGCATCCGCGTTGCAGCCGCACGACCGCCCACTACCATGCAGAACTAACTGTAACATAACAGTAGGCCGACATCGACTATCGCGTTTACTGTACTAAAATCGCCAATTTAATACATTAACTAAAGTAGTATGAATGATCGATAATAGAATGCGTAAAGGCACAGACACATTTAATTGAATACTTAAAAGACACACTTATAAGCAATACAACAACGTTTTCTTAGAAAAATATCGTTACATATCTCCAACGGTTGGAGTTTAATTTTGGATAATATATCGAAATGTGTAAATTAATGTTTATAATATATATTTATTTATAATAGATTATTAAGTGCCACGGTGGTGCAGTGATATCACTTTAACGGTACGACTGCAATGCTGGGGATCGAATCTCGCGGCAGGCAAATGTGGTATTTGAGTTTTTTCTACTCAATATTGGCCCGAAGTTTGGAATAGTCTCGCCACCTATCACATCATAGGACACTAGTTGCACCTCTGCTGTATGTTTTATTAAGAGACTTTGAGAGATGTTGTGACTTAGTAACATGGAATGCAGGCAGTTCATTGTATTTATTGTAATACAGGCGCTTAGCAAGAGTCGCGCGTTTATCGACCGGTCATTCTCAATATTTAATCTCCATTTATAAGATCCGCGGACCCGGCGCGGCTATTTAGTTGTGCTTGTAGTTTGTATCGAAGCTAACTTACTGTTAGCAGTTTCTTGCGATGAAATGATCATTTTGATGTAAAATGCTCAAATATCATCGGCGCTCGCATAGACACAAGTCCCCTGTACAGTGTTTACGATGGAGGTACGAACAATGTTTATACTAACTTTATATTAAGTTTAATGGAATTAATTAAAGTAATTTTAGATCATAAGAAATACTATTTAATTTTGACATATTTAAATGTAACCTAATGTTATAGTAGTATAAATTTTCCGTCAATTTTTATATAGTGATTCTTCAAATACTAGGTGATGATTATAATATTGGTCGGTGTTATGTTAGATGTAACGAGCATTAGATATAAAATTACATCTTTATTAAAAAGCCATGAGCATTAAACACCTTTGGAAGATCGCATTACAATTCTAGACTCCAACAAAAGCTTCTGTTGCGTTTTTATTATAATGAATAAGTTACCAAACAATAAATATCTACGCAAAATTCCTATGCACATATTAGAAGGAATGAATTGGTCATTAGATTAAGAGTACATTCAGTTGTTAAAAACGTGGGAATGTTTGTTATTGCAGATCATCCGGCGACTCGGATGCGGCAAGCACGGGGGCGGTGGAGAGCGCGCTGGAGCGGCTGCGCGGCACGCGCGGTGCGCTCGAGGACCTCTGGGCAAATCGCGAGCGACGACTCGAGCTCACGTTACAGCTGCGGCACTTCGAGAGGGATGCGCTTGAGGTATTGCCCGCTACATCACTCTTGCTATCTTATTATACACGTTCACAGTCCAGTCGATTAAGTCATGGTTGAACTCAAAGGAAAGTCCAAGCTTCTCATTGAGCGCACGGTTTTTACACTTCTCCTACGATGAACTTATGGTTGTAGTTCCCGATACTATATTCTATAGATAACTGTATTTGTGAGAAAATTTTATCACCATAGACATAAAATACCTAGACTCGCCGGATTTTGACAAAGTCATGGATAGAGACTGTTACTATTAACTTTACAGTATTGAATAATTTATAAAACATACATTCATCAATACTGACTCAGTATTAATTATAAGGATATTGATAGCATTCCAACTTTTGGTATTCGCGCGTTAGAAATTGAATCTGACCTACTGACAACTGTGGCTGTTACTGCACCTGCACTTGATTGACAAACTTGTTGATACAAGTTTTGTTTCCGTTACGATTCTTAGCCAATTTACCTATAGGGTGATGACGTAGAAAAGAATAGGTTGTAATTCAGAGAGGTGTGTTTTGTTTATAAGACCGACACCATAAACAACATATATTTTTTGAAAATAATAAAATACACACCCCTCTCATTCCAAATTAAAGAGGCGAGATGTTATATGTTTTATGTGGTGCAAGAAGCATAGGATAAATGAGTCTGTACTTTAAAATTAATCATATTAAACCATTCCCCCCTTAAAATGTTACTTCGTTTCTCTACGCAGATGAAGCAGAGCAATTGCTTTTCGTGTAATTTATGAAGACACTTAAGTGATAGATGTTCAATATTTCGCGTATTTCTATAAGGTATAACTGCTTTAATATTATAGGAACCTTATAGTTTTTCTGTACTCCCCCTGACAACGTCTCTAAACTAACCCGTGCGTATTTATCAATATTGTCCAACTGTTACGCACTGCCAGTTGTTCTATTAAGATAATTATGTGCAAGTTTTATGATTTATCAATATTCGTTGCTGAATGTTTTGAGCAGTACAATGTATACATTGTGTGGGCAGTGGGCAGTGCAATGTGCAGGAATCACAAAGGCATTCCTAGTTCATTGTCGTCGGTGACGCGCGACCAACTCCGATAAGAAGCTGCCACAGTCGTTGGAATCGTTCGCTTTCGATGAAGCATGTAGTGACGCTACTAAAAACTACACGAGACCATTGAAAGCATTGATAATTTTAGTAGAAAAAAATATGAAAACTCAAGGAAAGTATTTTTCCGAAATCATTAAACTAAAAGACCCTAAAACACTCCAAATTATGTACGTAAATGCAATGTAATGTGAAAAAAATTACGGCAAAATACTAAATTTATTCCTTTTTACTTGTTGTAAATTTCACATGTCTCCCTTTACGGGCTTGTACTATAAAGGTGCGTCTATAATGATAGTTTGAGGAACAAACCCTAATGTTAACTTTTTGAACCGCAAGAGGCTTATTCTGCATTAATCGGTATCTAATTAATAATTTATGAAGTCAGATTGCACAGGCGACCCCCTCCCCCCACCCCCCATAACGCTCTTACAAAATACGATGGGCACGTAGCATTGTTATATAATATAAAATTAAGAAATGTAACATTTCAATGGATGAGTGTTCATTTAAACGGTTATAATTAAATTAGCATTTTCATAGAAATAAAAAATAACTTCAGGCGTACATTGTAAAAATGAAATTCAGCAGTTGCATTGTTTCGAACAAAATGCCTTGTATTTTTTTCTCCGAATTCATTACTTGGTTTATTATTACTCACATACTATTCGCCAGTTTCAACATTAGTGGTCACACATTTGTCCCGTGTGATCGTCGGATGTGAATAGTTTAAAGCAATTCTTGTGCTTTAAAATATTTTTTGTACCGTGTGTTTGGATAATTTGAAAACAAAAGAAGTTTAAATCTATTGAAAGTGAAAAGGTATTATTAAATAGTATATATATACACTCTCAACGATCTATTTGCTTAGAAATACAAGTTGTATTTTTTGAGGTGTCTTAGTTTTAGTGTACCTTGTCGTGTCGTAGGTGTCGTCACGCCTGGAGCTGTGGGGAGACGAGCTACAACGCACGGAGCCGCCGCGAGACCCGCAGCAGGCGGAGCAGGCGCTTGCCGCACACAACGAGAGCGTGGCGCGCATGCAACACGCCACCTATCAGGTACACCACTCTATCACCATTCCCACAAACATCGATACCACGCGTGACAGGTTTCATAACAACCACCACCGTGTTATACATGCCATCTCGTTAGCAACTGTGAAATGCTGCTACTGTTATTAAACAAGTACCATCAGAAACAAATTACCATAACACCAAATGGCAATTATATTTCTTGACAAAAACAAGTCGAATCGTATAGACAATCGGTATATAGTATAGACAGGCAATAGACTTTAAGTATGAGTACCCTAGTGCATGCTGAAGTGTGGAAAGAATGAGGTTTGTCAGGGCCTAATTGAATTGAATCAGATATATAGCAGTACACCACTCGTTGACAGGTAGTGCAGCAAGGTCAGGAATTAGCGGCTGCAATCGCAGAGGCAGCAGAAGTGATGTCGGGTAGTGGAGCGGGAGGGGCCGCAAGCAACGCGGCGGGCGCGACGGCCGGCGAGGGCGAGGCGGCGCCGCCGGATGCGCATGCGCGCGTTCAGCTGCTCCTTGACTTTCTACACGACCGCCAGCTCGATCTTGAGGAGTTGGCTGAGGAGCGACGCGCGCGCTTCGAGCAATGCGTCCAACTCGGTAAGACACATCATACGTATACTTAATACATTTCACATTTATCGTTTGAGCATCGTTTTTCATAAGCTTCGATTTTCATACTTTAGTAAGGTAGGGTATAAAGTTATTTTTTTAATTTCAAAAAACTTTATATTACTATATACCTACATACTTTTTACAGTCAAAAACAATAGCAAGGGTTAAATGGGACGAAAAAATAACTCGTGAGCACTGTTTGCAGGTCAATTCCAAAAGGACGCCGCGCAAGTAGTGAGCTGGATCCGTAACGGCGAGGCAATGCTTGCGGCGTCGTTCTCCATCCCGGGCACGCTCTCCGAGGCAGAGCAGCTGAAGCGCGAGCACGATCAGTTCCAGGTGGCTGTGGAGAAGACGCACGCCAGCGCAGTGCAAGTCAAGTACCGCGCCGACGCACTGCGCGCCGCCAACCACTACGAGCCCCACACCATCAGGTTGGTCGGCGCGATATTCCGATATTCTATTGCGTCATATCTATCCCACATAAAATGTTTGGATATGTTTTAAGAAGTTTTGCGCAAATACCGGTTATCGGAGCACATACGTGTTGGCGGCTTAAATATGCGACTCGCTTAAACTATCATTACTGTAATTATTGAGTTATGCAGCACGAAATACTGGATAGTTCTACTAGTTACCTACACTACTGCGACGCTTCAACGTATTTAGCGTGTCACATGCGACATAATGAGAACAGCTAATTGTTGATATTTAAATTAATGTTTTTATATTAATTGTCTTTATTTAAATGGAAAGTTAGTTGTAAATAATAGCATGTTGTACTTACTTATAATTAAATGCTACTTTGTTTTGAACTGCGAGGCAATACCATATGTTGCATCGCAAATATGTCTATTTAGGTATCCATAGAAATGACTAGCTTATTTCGATCAGACTAAAGGACACGAGTGTTAAGTGTTCAAATCTTTGTAAGTTAAATGTACATAATAATTGGTCGTCTTTTTCACTTAGCCTAATGTTGGATAGCTAGAGTAGTCAGAGTCGGGTTCTTCAACTTCATACCTAAATAATGAAAATATTAAACATATTAAAACCAAATTAATAATTAATGGATCCATGTGCTTACGAAAACTAACTTTCGACAGAGAAATATCGGACGAGGTGACAGAGCGTTGGCAGCGGCTGGTGACGTGTGCAGAAGAACGCCACAAGTTGGTGACGGCCTCGCTCAACTTCTACAAGACAGCGGAGCAGGTGTGCTCGGTACTGGACTCGCTGGAGCGCGAGTATCGGCGCGACGAGGATTGGTGCGGCTCCACTGCCGCTCCTCCGGCACAGCTTCAGGCCACGCCCCCTGGTCCACCCCAACTCACTCCTCCCGCAGCGCCTCCCGTCACCCCAGCCACCGACGACCAGGCAACCCTCAATCTTGACAAGGCAGCACAGGTAAAGAATAAAGTATGAATGTGAATAAATGTAACATCTAGTTCAAAATAAACTATAACAGCTTTAGTGCATTGAAAGTGTAAGTGAAAATGAGCAAGTCTGATACAAATAAAAGAAACATTCCAATTTGAAATTTGGAAAAGTTTGAACGAAGTTTGAAAGGGTAGGCAGGAGATGTCTCAGTTGTCAATGTAGTTTATTGGCCTGCTAAAGAAAGGCGAAGTGTACTCTATGATTAACTGTTCGGATGTAGAAGAAGCGATATATGCGTTCCGCCTACTCTAGGTAGCTTGAGAAAATAGTATTTTTTCTCGATCGTCTCGTAAGATAATTTAGCTAATGGCAACATTGTGACAATTGTATTGTTTGTGACAGGTGACGGCGCTGATCATGAAGCACGGCGAGCAGAAGGAGGCGTTCCTGAAGGCGTGCACGCTGGCGCGCCGCACCGCTGAGACCTTCCTCAAGTACGCGGCGCGCTCTGCCCAGGTGCATGGCCAGACCCCGGCCGCTAGCAAGCACCACCACGACCAGACGCGCGCAATACTCGACACCCTGCTCGCGCAAGAGAATAAGGTATGCTCTGCTGTACATATATATTCTCAGTACTAGGTACCTTACGCCTGAGCTCCTCGAAGGATTAGACACAGATGCAACTAGTACACCCATGTATGTTTCCGTCCCATGATGTGATAGGGGGCGATTCTATCGCCATGTCGGGCGTAATTTCCAAACTCTGGACAATTTCAAGTAATAAAATTCAAACTCACTCAAACAAAGAAATGATAGTCATTAAAGTTTTTTCACTATAGCCATAATCATTCCATCTACTGCTCAATGGAACCTAAACACTATAAAATCCATTAGGTTTTTTTAAGAAAAAAAGCTTAATAAATTATTTATCTAATAAGTTTCTATTTAAATCTTAACAACTTGGAGATTAAAAAATTCTTTGTATTTACGAAGTATTTATTTATAAGACTTGAACGGTTGAACTAGAACTAGGAGCAACACTGTATATACATAGATTGTTTTAATTTTTTTTTTAGTATACAATGATGTCCACATATGTTATAGTTTTGAATTGCGACGGATGTAGGGATTTAGAAACAGTATACCCTTTGTGTGGTGATGGTATCGCGGGCGCATCGACCTCGGACGCCGTTGTTTATTTCCATGCTCTATGAGCACGCGGTGCAATTCGCCAGCCATCGCAGCAGGCGCGATAATGCCAATGAGTTTTGTCATGGTGTTGTTACAGCCAGTAGGTTTAGTTATTTCGTAGAAAACTTGCTCTTTACTTTTATAATTCTTAATTCTTTCTAATTTATTTAATTAAGTGTTTTTTTTTTATTTTAACGTTTAAAAAATACGTTTGGTGTGTTCTTTTTAAACTGTAATTAATCTAAAAGAAATTTTTATAGTGACAAGAATTGTAAAGGAGTTTAATTTTATTTATTTTATAAAATGTTTTGAGTGATACTGCCGAGCACAAGTGAGGGCTGGTAATGATACGAGAAAACTTCTAAGGACGTGGAAGGAACTACCGAAAAGTTTCAAAACTACAACAACTAGAAACTCACTATAGTCGTCAAAACATCGTCGTCTATGCGTTAGGTTGCAATGCTAATGGAATGTAAATTATCAAGGTGCTGGAGCATTGGACGGTACGCAAGAAGCGACTGGAGCAGTGCCAGCAGTTCGCGCTGTTCGAGCGGTCAGCTCGCGCTGCCGTCGAATGGATCCGCGAAACGCAGGAGCGGTGCGGCGCGGCGGGCACGGCAGCCGCGGCGGCGGCGGCTGGCGTAGCGCGCGAGAGTCGTGAACGCGTACGTTTGCTGGCCCAGCTCGCGGACGGCCTCGTTGAGAAAGGCCATCCGCACGCCGTACAGATTAAAGATTGGGTCGCAGCCGTCGATGCTAGGTAAATTTGTTAATATACATTTGTTCTTAGAATCGGCCTTACTTTGTTTTTTTTTCATTTCGTGCGAAATTTTAATTACGATTTTTATGATGTGGCAGATATGCGGAATTCAGTGGTTCGATGGATGGCGGGGAAAGCGAGGCCGAGAGCGACTCGAGCGCGGCGCCGTCGACTGCGTCCGTGCATTCGGAGGACGCGCGTGTCGCCGCCGAGCCGCCGCCCGCCGTCTCCGCAGCCACCGGCGAGGACAAGCGCCGCAGCGCACGCCGCAAGGAGTACGTCTTCATTCACGAATAGTCCAAAACATAAATCCTTCAGCCTATTTTTCGCGAATTTGATTTTAACGTTTAATATATAGTTTACGAAAATCAACAAGTAATACAAAACCCCATTGAATAAAAAAAAAGAAAATGCCATCAGTTGTAAAAATAATCCGACTGACCTACAGAAATAGAGAAACTATTATTATTATTACTAGAACTTTGCTTGATATTAGAGAACATTGTTTTTATAGTAATTTTTTTCTATGCTATAGTAGCCTGAATATTTTTCTTATAGAAATGTATGTCTTGTTTAGGTTTATCATGGCGGAGCTTCTGCAAACCGAACGAGCTTATGTGAAAGACTTGGAGACTTGCATCACGTGCTACTTACGTGAGATGCGCACCGACCCCGCCTCGGTCCCGCCGGCCCTACAGGGAAAAGTACGTACTACAACACAAGGCAATATAAATAAAACACAAGATAAAAGCCTCGCTTCTCATACGAATGGATACCGAAATATGCATGATGATAACGCACCTGTATCTACTAACTAATTTATCACAGATATCTTCATTACGTTAATAAATTAAACATTAATATGGTGTTCTTAGGAGGAGTTAATATTCGGTAACATCGAAGAGATCCACCGGTTCCACGAGCGCGTGTTCCTCCGCGAGCTCGACAAGTACTCAACGATGCCCGAGGACGTGGGCCACTGCTTCGTGACGTGGGCGCGAGAGTTCGACATGTACGTGTCGTACTGCCGCAACAAGCCGGACAGCAACGCCGCCGTCGTGCAGCACGCTGGAGACTACTTCGACAGGTATACCACCACCTACCACCGTCTTTAAACATTACCTATAACTTACTTAAACAGTGAGTACTACTAGGGTCCAAATACGTGATTAGAATTTTATCTTACGTGTGTTTTGATAGGGTGCAACGTAAGAGGAAGTTGGAGCATCCTCTGGCGGCTTATCTTATCAAACCTGTGCAGAGGATTACAAAGTACCAGTTGCTACTGAAAGACCTACAGGCTTGCTGCGCAGAGGGACAAGGAGAAATTAAGGTATGAATTAAAAATAATAATGTTTTCATTGTGCAAACAAGTTTACAATAGTTAACTTTATTAAAAAATTGACAGAAATATACTAAAGAGAATTTTCCTAAGCCAGCCAGAAAACGTCTAGTTTAGGGAAAGGCTACGCACAGAATATTTAAATTTAGGCCGTTAAATATTGTTAATTATAAATTTTAGTAATATTTCTATACGTTTGAATGATCCTCATGATTTTTCTACCTCCGTAGTTTATTTTAACGTATCTAACTCGTATCTAGACCTATTCTAGTATTTTTAAGGTAGTAATTTCATTAGAAGTATTAAACACCGCGACAGCATCTTTAGGCGGAAGCTCTCTGCCTATGTTACTCTCAAAGAGGTCAAGGCCAGGCACAATTGGCGCTTAGCCAAGTACACTCGCCGATAGTGCAGTCACGAACGCTTTTACAAGGTGGCTTAAACCGACATATTATTACTAAACTATTATGTTATGCAGTGTACTTAACAGTTATCTGTGTAGTCGTTTGAATGATGCACCAATAAACTTGACACAGTCGGTGTTTATATATGAGACGTGTTCTGAATAGCGACAAATAATGATAGCCGTTTCTGTTTACGATTCGTTTGTACGTTGACGTTGACGGTCGGAAATTACATCGCTTTGAATTTACCTCATATCATTTTCGTTTGTTAATTGTAAACAGATCAATAATTTCCTTTATAATTTACGCATTTCAATTGTCATTTTTTATGACATAAATTTCTTTCCCGTGTGGGTCCACATTTAAAATATTTATATTCTTTTACGCATTAATTTTTTTAAGTATGGGACCTATTTTTTGTCATTATCATATTTTCATCTATAAATTTAATTTCTAATTAATTAAATTTTATAATATTTTTCTACTAGTAATATCAAAGACATTTAAATTTTACTCTTTCATTTCATTACTTAAAGTTACAAAATATCTTTGTTTATTTCCTTATATATTAGATATTTCATTAAAATGTTGAGTTACCCTATGTATGAAAACAATTGTATAGTAAAATTTTTACCGAAAATGCCACGTTTTCTTAATTTTACATAGTGCATATTTTGATAAATTTGATCATGGTATAGGTCTCCACGAAACCTTCAACAAATGTCAAATAATAATATGTCTTCATTGTCTCAATATTCTTAGAAGTATGTTGAATGAAATCGCTTCACGTATTAGTTTATAAAAGATCAATAAGTCAGTACCAATATTTACCTAATTAATGTCCGTTTGTGAGCAAATGGATTCTCGCAAAAATAAGAAGTCATCCTAAATATTGGTACTAGCAGTGGTTATCACCACCGCTAACGACGGCCAGGCTCCTGTAATGGCGCGAGGCCATTACGCGCTATCGCCTCGCGCCGCGCCGCACCGCACCGCACCGCGCCGCACCTCGACTTTAACATAAGCAGGATATATTTGAGATAAAACAAACTAGTTCACCGTCCGTCGTAATTAACCGATGGTTTACATTACACCAATATTTTTCCTCATGATTCATCGTTGAAGTCGCGCACCGCAGTGCTGGAGGACGCGTGCGTCGGCATGCTCCACGCCCGATAGATTATTCTAAATTTATTAATATGTTTTAACTGTAATAATTATTGTGACGCCATTGCACATTGTGATCATGCTCAAGTTTTTAATCAACTCACGTTTTGGATCGCAGTTATCGATTAATCAAAATGTATGTATGTTCTTTTTAATCTTTTCATATTTTCGTTACAGTGGTTATTTAATAAATTTTAAAATTTAAAAAAATGCAGTCAAGAAATAGAACCCTTACATTAATATGTAAAGAAAAATAATTCAACAGACTCTTTAAAATATTGTAAGAACAAAATTTGGTATAAGTTAAGTTTCGATAAAGCACTATGATAAAGATTTTGTATGCTGAAAAACTATAAAACACATAGTTTACGTACGTTTCAAGTACCGCTCCGTATACCATTCTTATGTGGTCATATTACCTTAAAAATTTATATTCTCAAAGTAAAAAATTAAGATTTCAACGTAATCTATAAATGTTACGTTTATATCGTATTTTTCATGAACGTTATAAATAGTAAGATTTTAATTGTTGATATTAACTTTTTAGTATAACGCCATTCATATTGTTAATTATGGCCATTGACAGGAGTTGGGCAGATAAATGATCT
>JAABKM020000025.1:156638-173436 GCA_016277805.2 Papilio aristodemus | reverse complement strand
ATCAACCTTCCAATTGTTCAGATAAAATATCAAACATGTTAGATATTGGATTCATTAATTCATTCTTAAGAATAGTACAAATTACGTTGATTTAAATTTAATTTATATTGATTGACATTTATATTTATTTCTCATAAATATATGACAGGAAAACATAAGTTTGGCAGGAAAAGCGTATCAGTAAGATGCGATGCGAATAGTTTTTTGTTGGTTAA
This sequence comes from Papilio aristodemus, assembly GCA_016277805.2. Classification (NCBI taxonomy): domain Eukaryota; kingdom Metazoa; phylum Arthropoda; class Insecta; order Lepidoptera; family Papilionidae; genus Papilio; species Papilio aristodemus. The sequence continues at coordinate 173,221 of JAABKM020000025.1, read as the reverse complement.
AATTAAAAGATTGTTTAATAAATTTTACACTTGGTCGAATTTAGATCACTGGACGATTTTCTATCTTAATGCATTACGTTCAAAACTTGAGACGTGGCTTAGAATCCGCCAATCAACTAAGTTGTTTTGTAAACACCATTTAAAATTCCTTTTGTCGCAATAATATAGTTGATTTCCCTATAACATAAGTATTATGGACACGAATAACGTATATTAAATATGTAATATGAATTTCCCTGAACTAGACTTTGACGGTTGGACCATACATACAATTTTAACACCTAATACATTCATTTGAGTGATAGTGTCAGTGATAACCTGAGGTATAACTATACGGTTCTTATTCTGAGGTGATAAGAAACGGTATATGTCTAACAATAGTACGTAAACAAGTTGTCTGATTGTGGAATTTAATGCAGTTATTGAAGTCCGTCATCACCAGCTTTCAAATCAATATTTTTACTGAATATATATTTTGTTATTAACAATTGTTTAATAATTAAAATGTTACAAATTTTTCAATTAATTCCACACTTCTTAAAAATTAGGTTACATACAAATCCAACTAATATTCTTAATCTTCTTAATATATTGATACTTACGCAAATTAATAGTAGTGGTATTTCATCAATTTTGTATTGCCTTATTGAAGCCAACCCGAGTAATATTTACTGCTTAGGTTTTCCTTTAAAAAATATTGTTTGTAGGACGGACTGGACGTCATGCTGTCTGTGCCCAAGAAGGCCAACGACGCCATGCACCTGTCGCTGCTGGAAGGCTGCGACGTGCCTGCCGACAGCCTGGGCGAGGTCGTCCTACAGGATTCCTTCCACGTGTGGGACTTGCGCCAGATCATCAAGAAGGGCCGTGAGCGACGGGTCTTTCTCTTCGATCTTCATCTCCTGCTCGCTAAGGAAGTTAAAGATTCTCACGGAAAAGCTAAATACATTTACAAGACAAAATTCATGGTGAGTTTTAAGATATACTTATGGATACGAAGCGATGTAGCGAGGATAAATTATGCATATACAAATTTAATGTATCATTTATTTTTATTATATTTTTAAATATCGCATGTTTTGCAATGCATTTATGATATAATGTTTTATGCTATGTAATCTCACGCAGAGTGAATTAAAAATCAAACGATCCGGAAGCTGTGCGCTCGCGGCTCGTCCTTTCATGTACAAATTTTTAAGCTTCAGTAACGAATGTAACAATATTGCAAGACTATTACACGTGTAGGGTATCCATTCACGTAATTTCTGCGGATGAGAGCAATACCATCCCCCTCTCTTATTCAATAGAGGGGACGGCATTAGATGAATACGGTATTGTGCATGGCGCCGCAAAGTTAATCGGATTGTCGGCGGGAGCATCCTGTGTTCAAAAGTTATTTCAATATAGCGGACTAACAGCAGTTCTAGCTGCTGTAAATAATATTTATGATTTCTTTTTACGTCTATTGTACAAAAATTATATATTGTTTTTTACGAATGGTAAAGGAAACTCAAGATGTCATTGATTATAAATAATAGCACCTATCAGGCGAATTGCAACTGCGATTTAGCTATAACACGTTGCTAACTAGTAGAAGAAAATTGTAACGTGATTAATTCTTCTTTATTCTTGCACGTTTAACTATTTAGCATGGCATTTTTTTGTATGGACAGAAAGTTCTTAATAAGTATTTTAGAAAAGTGTTTAGTGGTGTGGCGTGTATATGTCGTATATTGGTCTATACACGTGTCGTGTGCCGTAGACGACGGAGCTGGGCGTGACGGAGCACATCGAGGGCGATGAGTGCAAGTTCTCCGTGTGGACGGGCCGCGAACCCATGGCCAGCGACTGCCGAATCGTGCTCAAAGCGCCCTCGCTCGAGGTCAAGCAGACCTGGGTGCGCCGTCTCCGTGAAGTTATACAGGTATGCTGTTTTGTATTCAACTTTACCATATAATAATTTCAACAATGTTGACACAAATGAATGATAACTCGAGCCTTTCTTTATAGATTTACATTTGTTTTGCATTACATCATAGCTTACTAAGTTTATATGGTTTGTTGCAGGAAACGTATTTCCGAGGGTCACTGGAGCCGGCGGCACCGCGCAGCCCGGCGCGTGGTCGTCCCACTAGCTCACAGCGCTCCAGCAGGTCTGTTGACATAGCCGCATTTTATTTACGTCAGTTTATCTTTTCCGTCTCATTCCTAACAATAATCAATATGGGATAAATAAGCGAAATGATATATTCATTAAGAAAATACTTAGAACTTGTGTCTTTATCACACTGTTTATATTGTGATCAAAAAGTAAGATGAAGACTAAACCGGAAAAAGACTATTCCGAATATTTTGAGTACTGGAAAAAGCGTTGTAAAATTTATTTGTATGAATAGTTTTTATAAACATGTTCTGTTTTTGATCACAATACTATGACGAGAATCTTACTTAAAGTTTATTTGTCAGCTAATGAAATTTAATTGATATTGAAATGTGTACACCTGAATAATATCGTTTCAGTGAAATATGTATTCCTTGGTATTTTCGCGTTATGATCGCTCAATTAGAGCAAAATGCATTACATGTTTGCGGGCTCAGGATCAATCCGGAATTGTGACGTGAATACGAAACGATTTCATTGAAGCGCAGTCGGCAAGCAAGCGACTAACGCTAACTCTAAACGCGCCCGCCAACACATACCTTGCTTAATTCCATGTTTATTTGTAAATACTCTATTCATATATGCACATTTCCGTTTTTCAACATCTTTACCATTCTTTTTCCTATCAGAACACAAAAAGACAATAAAATTGTGGTTTATCCTAAAATATAAATCATATACGAGAATTTTGTTTTTGTATTTTCTTATTTAGATACAATAAATCATGGCGATCGTTCTACATGTATAAATAATTTCAGGGACCTCGATGATACATATCTAGACGAAACGACGGAGAATGTCGATCGCAACTCGTTGGCGTCATTCGGAAGTGGCAATACGACAGACTCGGACAAGGTAAGTGCCTCGCATTTAGTTATCCACTAAACCATTATTACTACACCTTCTATCGAAGTAAGCTACTGGATGGGTTTTCCAAGGCAATAGATGTTATCAATTTTGAACGAGCACTTTTTAGCAATTATAATAAAATGCGTCCTATTCATGACGCTTCGAAATGCGACACATGAAAATTCAAGCGAAGGGGTGAGTTGACATAAAATCGTGGCCTCCCTGCTATCGGACCGCATAAACCTATCGGACATCACACGCACGCGCGTGGCTCTGCGAACTACCCACGTTGCAACCCACCCCCTGCTACTGAGTCCACAACAAACCCGTTATAGACATACTCGCAAAGCATAGACTTCACGATAACATGTATGTATGTATGAAAATTTTAGGGCTGATTTCCAAATATCACGTGTAGATGTGTTAAACTTGTTCCGCTTACTATTTGCTCATTTTGTCTTTACTCTATTATTTTCATAAAGAAGTAAAATTTAAAAAATATTTATCTTTTGATTAGAGGAGTATTCATGCAATTACTATAATATCTGTTCATAGGGTTCGGTTTTATTACTATTCGATCTCTTCGAAGCAAACCGTCGTATTGTAAATTAAATTATAATTTAATTTTATAATGATTAAATCTGACTATGAGTTGGAAAACATAAATCGGCAGGAGGAATTAAATTTTCTTCAACGAGGGCTTATATCGACCTCTCCATCAAATACTGTGCGGTGAACTTGATTACAACCCTAGAGGAAGCTCGATGCAAAGTTTCTGAACCAACGAGATTTCGCGTTTGCGCGGCCCAGATCTGTTTAATGAAAATCGTCTGCAAGGAACGTATGTTCAATATGTATACTTTAGTAGGGAGGATTAGTAGGGATTATAGTAGATTTATTCTTTAAATATTAGAAACAAAACGTAATATAGGTGTACTAGTTGCACCCCTAAGAGCAATAGAGGCGTGAGGTATGTTTTTTTTTATATTATATCTCTCAGTGTTTAGAAACATTAGACCAGACATATAGCACATAACTTATTTTTGTCATTCAATAAAAATTTCCAGTAGTCCGCCTTCCACTATGAGCATTTTTTTATTTATTTATATACGATTTTAACTTTAACTGTAACTTTAATTTTTGAGAAGAAGTAATAGTTTACACAATTTTTTATTATTTGATTTTCTTTATAACTTTTAAATGATAACAGCGCTAAGACCGTGGGAAGCTCGGCAAACAATTTTATTTTATGTTTTTGATTGGACAATATTTTTTCAATTTTTTGTGTATTTCCGTATTTTCCGAATGAATTATCAGCCAACAAGTTGTACAATAGCTTCGGATAATTTAATTTACTTAATGTTTATGGCATAAGATAGTTCACAGCGGTTGTGAATAGTTCTCAGAGGATTGCTTTGGCGATGTCGAAGCGGCCCGCCGCACTAATCGCTTCAAACTTGGGTGTTTGCCTTCCGAAGATACGTCGATGGAAGTCTGATAGACGATTACAATTTGTATTAGACAAAGATTTACTTATCTGTGGTAGTTAATCGTCTAGCTTTATTCAAATGCCTAGAATTCTATTGTACATACGCTTCCTATTGAACTTGTGTAATTATATGAAAACATAAAATATATGATCGCTTTAAGCTTGTAAAAGATGTCTTATTGAAAGTATTGCTATTCGATATTTTCCCATTTTTTTTAATTCTATTTGGTTTACAGTTAATTGTTTGGTTTAGTTGTTTTACTTCAGATTACAAGTCTAAAATTAGTATACATAAAATTAGTATAAAAGAAACTTATTTTTACGAAAACTGAGATTACTCGGAAATTGCTAGCGAACCATTCGCATCTTATTTAGAGATCGTTCAGAGAAGTTTAGAACTTTCGAGCGCAATTTTAACGATGATTTAAACTTTACCAGTAGCAAGCGATATAATCTATTTGTACAGCTTTAAAAAAAACTGCATTTTAAGTATTTTGATAAAAAGTTCTATTTGTTTAGTTTATAAAACATCACAGCACAGCACAGTACACTAGATGAGTTTTTTTTGTTTTCTGTTTTCCTAGTATTTTATATTCACAAATGTTTAGACTAGCGTTATGTCTAAACATTTATAAATTTAAACAGCGGCAGTAGATTTGACGTAGGCACAGTTTGTATAAAACTTGGACAGGTTTTATCTGCACATTACTAAATTATATTTTCTGACCTAACAATAAAATGCTTATGTAGCAACTAACTGTTCAGTAAATAGATATTTTACTTATTTCCAATATAAAAATATTACAAGGTACAACTTTAGTTGTTTCCATTGCTTTTAGTTTTACACATTACCATTGGTAGGTGCAAATTGAATACCTCGGTACTTCGGCACCTCCACGCCCGCTAACGAGTCGACGGCCGCTTGACTCGTTCCCCGATTCCTAAGCAAATATTCGATATTCCTTTGACAAAACTCAGTTTTCTAATTGATCGTTTAAATACATTAAGTAGCATATTATATTTCAAATTCTTATGCTTTTTGAGAGCATAGAAATTGCTTTTCAGCGTTTATAAATCCTTATTTGTAACAGCTAAGTGAGAACTCCAACTTGAAACTACTTTACTTAAAAACTTAATATTTTAAACAAATTGTTATTGAAATTTCTGTGAACAAATAACATCACAAAACTCTCTATTTTTTAACTTATCTAAAAAAAAAGACAAATTCGAGGTTACTTAATGATAACCGCGTTTTTCGAAACTTACCAAGATAAGAAGGCTATTCAATGGAACAAAAAAAGAAGTATAAGTTATAAGTGAATAAAACGATTAGATATTACTTTGTATCGAGCCTATAACATGCAAATATTTAAAAATTCGACTTAAATATCTATTTCTTGTTCCAGTTTCACATTAATGTAGTTAAGTAGTTGATAAAAAATTACATTAAAAATTAGAACAAAATGTACATACCAACAAACTTGATCTGCTGCCGGCAAGACAATACTGTCTACGCAAGTTTGTAACAATTTATGTTTTACCGCATGTACGCTACAATTTCACAGTTTGTTGATTTACCTGTACTATGTACGTAAGTTTTTACATAACAGTTTTCATCGCACTACGTTTACGATATTTAATTTTAAAAAGACGTCATGCTTTTAACGAAGCGATGCATGTTACTGCCATCGTTTTAATAATTTCGACGTGTCTCGCACGAATCATCTGCAAAGTCCAGTATTAGAGTTGGGGCAAGCAATCACGCAGCCTGATCTCCGTCATATTCAAGCCCGGGGCGGTCGCGCGCCGCATTTTATCATAAGTTTCTCGTTTCATCAAACTGTTCAATTATCTGAATTATAAACAAATAATGACCTAATTGTTGTATGTGGTTCTTGATGAAAATGAGCTTGCGTTGCCTGTATATCACCAGTAAAACAATGAAGTTCGGTAATCGCCGTTTATTCACTTTACTTAATTTTCCACAAGTATACTATCAGAACGGCTGTGTACATGTGGCTTTGACCACGTGAGAGAGGGCGAGACGGAAGATTTACAACTGACATTTGTATTTAGTGTTATCACACATAATACTAAACAATTGTAGTACCATTTACTTTGTTTTTTTTTTTAAAAAAAAATACGCAAATAAAGGGAATTTATACCCAAATTAGTAACAAGAATAAGAGGATCCCGTGAATGTTGTACACCCCACACCTGTGCAATATTAATGATACGTATTGTTCTGTAAAAATCTATGCGGATAGGATTTTCCGCGAGCAACATTTCCAAAACCTTTACACTAAAAATCATAAGAGTATCTTAAAAAATTTGGAAATATTTTCCATAATGTGGCAAAACACACGAGAAGCTCAAATGGCAATCAAATTTTTATACCGTCAATAATATTTCAGATGTATTCAAATTTATAACGATGTTAAATTGATTCTGTTAGCGTTTTTACGATCCAACCATGCATATCACTTTTATGCTGGTATCTGTTCGGCGTTAGCCGCGTACAATGCATTCAAAACGCTCTTTTCGTGACGTGAAACTGTGTTGGATCTGATTGCGGTATGAGTTTATAAGAATATTTTATATATTCTTAAATATCTGGATTGTTTATAAGTTGTGTCAGTTCATTTAAACAATACCCCAAGATATTTTATTGTCCAGGCTGTAGGTTGTCTCACGTCACATGTGTTTTCCTGGCCGTAAATAATAATGGGCTACACGCGTGCGAAGCCGGGGAGAGACTGCATTAGTGTTTATATTATTAATTACTGCTAATGCAAAGCTATTATTCTTGTTTGACAAACTTTTTAAATCTTGTAAATGCAATAAGTAATTACTGAAAAAGTTAAAGAAGTGTTAGGTTTTTTTTGTTTGAATGTATTTTTGATCAAATAATAAATCCTTTAAAATAAAGTACAGTTTCAGTATTTTAAGTGTGTTTTATTATATCGACATATTTTAATACTTTTAGTATGATTGTAAATTTATCTTTTGAAAATTATTGTTGTTATATAAAACATCTATTTAATTACGAAAAAATACAGTAGTAGAGTTAAAATACTTTAATTAATTATTAGTTCGTCTTAGCAGCGAAAATTGGAGCCTTATACATAACAACAACTAGTTTTCTATATTGATCTCAATTAATTATAACACCGGTGCTGCGTGGCGGCCATGATCATATTGACGTTTCCTTTCAAAAGCTCTAATTGAATCATTATTATTTTTTAACTAGAACAAAAACTGTAGTTGTTGGTGTCATCGCGGATCTGAAACAATACAATATAGATTAAACATTATATTTATTACGAAACAAATATAAAAATAGAACCGAATCGTATACTGAGTGGTGTTCTTAGCTTTGGTGTAGTGTAGGGACAGGCTCTGAAGGTGGCGGGTGCGCACCGCTCACCCAAGGGCAACTCCTGCGTTGGAACCATCAAGAGCCCACAGTACCATCGTTTCTGATGGTCACGCGCTTTTCGGCCGACAACTTTGCCGAACACGTTAGGGAAGTGTAGCTCGATACGGAGGCTGCGTAGTGTGCGGGCGAGGAAGCGACGTCCGGGGCGTTCGAGCGGGCGGGGCGGTGGCGGTGCGCGGCGGCAGTGGCCGGAGCGTCGCGCGCCGCTCCGGACGACGCGGCCAGCTTTCTGCCGCGCGGCACAAACGGCGCACGTGCCATGGGTACCACCCCGCCCGCCGGGGGATCCGCGCCCCCCGACCCCCTTAAGGTTCGACGCAAAATTTCCCTGCCGTGGTTCAGGCAGAGCTCAATTATGACACCGCACGCGGCCCTGTCCCGCCAGCACACCATCGACACTCCGAGCTCCTTCCACGCTTGCCTGTTGAAGGGCGGCCGCCAGCGACAGGTGAATGCGACGCGCTTGCACCGATGCACCCGCCCACCGCCCCCTCTCACCCTATCGCCTCACACCTTAGGCGTTTCAACAACTCATGCGCTTGCAGCTGCACTTTTCATAAAAAACATTTATATGAAATGGTTTAAATATTTAAAAAATGGTTTAGTGATTGGTTTTGTTTTACTGTGTTAAAAAGATTTTAAAATATCATATGCGAGTATTATGCTGTTACATAACTGAAAATCTTTAAGTGCGATGCGCGGATGAAGGAAATTGTAAATATTATGCGACATCGGTAACATCAACTTGCTGTTATGACTCGTTCAACAAGGTCACTTTGCAGCGTTCTTGATGGTTTGAATTTAATAAACATACTATACGTTTATGTTTACATTCTTAATATTTGGCATAATTATAAGTTATGAGATGTTTAAAGTATCGACAAAAATATTATATTTTTACGTTTTTTCTTTGTTCACATTTTTTATTTTTAACTTTGATTCTTTATAACCTAGCTCATTCGCTAGAACCTTTCTGATTACGTTCAAAAGTTAGATCATTTATTTATTTTTTCTACAAAGAAACAACGAAGATGAATACGATAAAATAAGAAACATATAACGCAAAGATCTGACTGAAAATACTTACTCTGTTTTGACATAACTCCTTCTCATCATTTGAATTATGATTCAATTTGTATTGTTTACAAAACGGTAGAGATATATTAACACAGATCAGATCACAAAAGGATGTTTCGACACCACAAAGTTACACACATAATAAGATTCCAATATAAATTTGTTTTTTTTTTTTTTCAAAATTTGTTCGGAGCTCTTTTTCGATGGAAGCAAGACGTGTGTAATGGATGACAATTGTAGTGACAGTGATAATGAAAGTTTGATTTAAAAATGACAAGTTTAGTTTTGTAAAAACAAAATGTGCAAAAATACTATGGTTGTTATTTAGCGCGTCGATCTCGTGGTGTGAGCAGGTGGCGCTCATAGCGCTCGCCGATAGAAATATCTCCTCAAGGTCCGGCACTCGCTTAGGATACCACTGATAATAATAGTCCGTTGAACGATTCATTGGATTTATCAGAAGCGTTTCGAGACTCTGATAATACTCATATCATAGTTACTATCGTTCAAAGCTTATTTATAATATGTTTTCGAATTCATATTAGACGCCGGCTGGAAATCATTGCACTAGATATGAATAACAGAACAAGCAGGAAACGCAACAGTTGTTTACTGTCGCGCTGAATTAAATAATACAAAGAGGTAAACCTGGTTTACAGGTTTTTTCAGGATGTTTTAAAAATGAGGCTTTTACGAAAGAAATTTGACCGTATTTTAATATTTTAAGCGCATATAAAATAAATGAATTTTAACCAGAGTGGTCAAAATTAAACCATAATCTATGTTATCCATCCACCAAGATCATTCTACCACCACCATCAAGATCAGTTTACATCAGTCTGCTGATGGTCCCTCACCGATACCCGGCGCGTACTTAGCCAAATATCAGTTTTTAATGCAGTTTAAGATGCAGTTTTAAATTTAATCAAAATCAGCCGCGAAACCCTATATAAAACGCGCTGATCTTCTTTTGATAAATTTCAGCAACCATTACTTGTTTTACTTGATGTATAATTCTTTAAAGTCGATCCAGTACACTTTGAGTTTGAACGGGACCAACAAACAGTCAAATCTTTTCTCATAATTTTTTCAAACATCTATATGGAATTTACAAGTACATATGGTTAAAATAATTTTATCACGTCGCTTTATAGTTTTTCCATATTTTTGCTCAAAGCAAAGCGAAAGAGTATATTTTAATATCGACCTTGTGCACACGTCCTTGACCTTGTAATCGTCGAGTACACACATGTCAATATCATTCAAGAAAGTCGCAATACCTTTTGCGAAAAACAAGGGCTATGTGGAAATCATTACGATTTCCACATAACTCTTTTTTTAGAGATGTAGTAGTATTGTTTTAGTAGATGGTAGACAACCTGATGAACATGGAAAATAATAAAAAAATAAATGATATAATTGCTGTTGTGTCATTAGACACTTATTGAACCCCAAGTGCACAAACATCTGTTTTTACAATCGTGTATTTCGATTCAAAAAATAAACAACTATCTATACAATTTTGAAAGTCTCAGTTGTTTACGGTGGCGGTCTAACCGCTTGCTCGTTTACCATATACAGCCATAAAAATAAAAATTATATAAAACTTACCCTAGTCATAAAAAACCTACCCCGTTAAAACATCTAGCACGCTGCCTACCGCGCATGACATTTTATTATTATCTTTTCGCTGTTGATAAAGTTATAATGATAAGTCCAACTGCAAGATTTATTATGTTTTGTTATCTGCGACTGAACTTGCGTAGGGTGACAAGCGAGTACAACATGGCACAAGAGCTCAAAAATTATAAACGAAAAAAATTTAGTTTGATTAATGTAGGGATACAGGCGAACTATCGCTCGGCTCATCAAGTAACATTGGTCGACAGAGGGAGCGCGATGCGGGGGAGGGGAGGCATCGAGCGAGCCGTTGGCGTAAGACGGCGCTTGAATTTAATTTCGCTCTAGTTTTAATTTTGCAATATCTTCCAAGATATTAATTTAAATCTTGTATTATATATGGAGGTTTCATAATGTATATAAAATTCTTCAGATAACTAGGGCATTCAATTTATAAAGAATAATACTATCTATCCGTCTAAATAGCTTTCCAATTATCACATTACATAATTTATTACAAAACCAAAGTTATCATGAATGTAGTAGTTTTTTTTTTAGTATTGAAAAGTAAGTAATTCTTAAAACATAGATATATGCCATCGCGGACTTTTTTGTAGGTCTTTTTAAGATATACAATTCCGTGGTACTTCATTTTGATCTATCTCGTAAGGTTGCTTATGGTTCCAATATAAGCGCACAATATAGACAATATAGAACATTCAACAAATCGTTGAATTTATGTACATATAATATTTATATAAGAAAAATGGTATTTACGCTAAACAAACATATACTGCGATCAAAAAGTAAGGTGAAATTGTCATTTAAAACTCCCGGGCAGGGAGCAAACATAGGAAGGCAGGTATTTTTTAGGTTGTATTATTCTAAGTTGGTAGGATTGTCTATAATCTATATTATTTGCGTGATGCTATTCGTCTGAAACGGCCGGAATTATGAGCGAACATCTGCTTGGTTCCGTCATCACGATAATGCACCATGTCATACGTCATTGGTTCCTTTTTTGCCAAAAACTCGACTCATATCGCACCCGCAACAACCGTATAGGTCTGATTTGGCTTCGTGCGACTTCTCACTATTCAGCAATCTCAACAAGACCAGTGCGGAGACGTTGTTTTGACACGATTGAGAAGATAAAAACCGTATCGAAGAAGGTCCGGAAAAAGACCATCTCGACTATTTAGAGTACAGGAAAAAGCGTTGGCAAAAGTGCGTTTTATGGGATGGGGATTTTAAGGGGATGAAATTGATTTGGAAGAATAAATTTCTGAACAAATTTTAACCTTACTTTTTGATCACGTGAGGCATTGAGCTTGTAAGGCAGACTGGCTCACAAGAAGTGGTAATTAAGTAATTATTTAATTAGAAAATGCAGAGGAAACTAAATCATAACTTTTGCCATCTGCTTGGATACATACTATTTTTAATTTATTTACGCTGTTCTCTCATAAAGTTAAACTTGAGACCTCTCTCCAAATTAATAAATATACTGTCAAAGGCTTTTTTAAGTTTCTGATACGTTTAGATTTTTTGCAGTCAGATGGTTACCAGGAAATTATATTTTATTTTTGATATACAAAACGTTTTTGTCTGCTATAAGATAATTGGAATGTAACTTTATTGCCAAGACCACACTTGAGCCCACATTGATAGATAGGTGTTATATTTTCTCAATTTCACTTATAATATTTGCCGATACAAAGAAGCCGTTTACATCGCACTATTTATGTTTCAATGTACTAGTTTATCAGTGTCTTATCTCATATTGCTAAATTCGTTTATCTATAAACTCGCTGGGTTAGCTTCGATCCCGAACTGTGCGTAACCTATAGTATTCATAATAGTACTTATTGCAGTATTTATATTGGCGTATATAATTTCATACAAACTTGTTAAATTCACACAATTTCTAGTAATTATTTCGACTAGCACTAGACCGAGCTTCGCTTGAAGTACTAGTTCAAAAGAGTGCTAAAAAAGTAATATATTGTAGACAATTCAAGACATTTTAAAAATATTCATCATCTTTTTTTTAAAGTAGATTAGTGTCTCCTGTCCTGTCTCTTTGAATCTACATTAGTCAATTGTACATAATATTTTTCTACGTACTTTATTTGTCGATAAGATTTTAAACTCCTGAATTTTTTTTTTACTAAAACAAGTTATGTCTACGCTCGGTATTGTTTATCTTTTTATTCCTCCTTTTTACAATATCTATTTGCTTTCCGTCGTCTACGCTATTTTTTAATAATATTTACTTTGCTAATGAGATACTGACAACTTCAATATTAACTGCGGAGGACCCGAGCTGGCCGCGCTGCTTAATTTGTGGTTATTTTCACATCGCTCTGCTTTCAGCTCTTCCTCTCCCGTTTTTAGTTACCCTTTTCCCGCTTAGGATTTTAATTAGAACTTATCATGTCAAAATTTTCTCATTGTTAGAACGGATTTAGAAGCATATTTTAGTCTGAATTCAGTTAATCAGCGAAGTATTAAAACAAAGCTCCACATTCAAAATTCATAATTCTCTATCATTTCACTAGTTCCTTACATCATTGGAATTACGCATTAGTTGTTACCAAACTACGTGTTTCTACTTTAAGGTGAAATGAAATCGCAAACATCATATATCCAACGGTATTGATGAAATCACTTTCGCTCACATTTTGTACAAATTAAACACCTTATATATACACACCTTTTTTATTTTCGGGTCTGATTCCCGGGTCGGGTAATATAATATTGGATTTTTCAACTTGATATCAGCTCGGAGTTTGGAAATTGAGCCCGATATGGCGAGAGGCTCGCTCCCTTTCACATTATGGGACGGAAAAACATATGGCAAATTGTGAGTGCACTAAGTTGCACCTTTGCCTACCCCTTCGGGGAATACAGTCGTGAGATATATTTTTTTTTGTTATTTTATGACGTCAAATGTCAATAAAGCACTAAAGTCACGGATGTAGAATAATAAAATCAAGGATCATAAAAATTATCTTCGTCAAATAAAAAAAAAACTGAACTGATTTCTACGGCAGGTATCAATTACTGTCCAAATGAAGATGTACAGAGTTATTATTATTTTGAAAGTATGGAATTAATGATATTTTTTGCTACAGGCTGGTCCTGAAATGACATGGGTAGTCGCCGAGCACACGGCATCGACGCACGGGGAGCTGAGCGTCAGCAAGGGTCAGCAGGTGGAGGTGGTAGAGCCGTGGGCGGCGCGCAGTGACTGGTGGGTGGTGCGTGCGGCCGGAGAGCCGCCGCAGGAGGGCGCAGTCCCGGCGCAAGTGCTCAAACCTCAGCCGCAGCACAAGACCTCGCCCTCACGCCGCCCGCTCAGCCAGCCAGATGAAGCACTGGGTGAGTACAATCACTTAATAAATTTATAATTTTTGCAGTAAATTTTATTTCATTATGTCACAGCAATGTTACATAAATAATTAAATAAAAGTAATTATAGAGTAATTTTCAACTGGAGTATCGGAATCTAAAATAGAAAACCTTGATTTATCGAATTAATTCACTATCACTCGAAGCCTGATTATATGAAACCTTATGTTAATCTAGTGTGCTGTGTAAGTCTCAAAGTACTGCATAGTAAGTGACGCGGACAATTCAAATCGTCTCATCCCACTCACTTTATTAAGCGTAAATTTGCGTCACACAGAATATGGCTCTCTCCGTTCTCTAACGGGCGCACAAGTACAGGGCAAGTGCTCTTCCATTTGACCGACTGCTGCGAACGGCTCATTCGTTTCAAATGTTCATGGGATGGTTTTTGAAATAGATATGATTCCTTAACATTATACTGTGATCAAGAAGTAAAATGAAATTGTCATTTAAAACTCCCGGTATACGTTTGTCCTTTATCATATTTTACCTCTAAATTTTTTAATTTATTATAAAAAAATATATTTCTATGCAAACAAAAACCATTCTACCGAATCTAATTTAACCTGAAAAATAAAAATGTATCATTTTTTTGTATTGGTTAAAAAAATGATTCTAGATTTTGAACATTCGTAACATTCTTTTAATTTATTTAGACTTTATCGGCAATTTATTTGTATTTTAACTAAAATTTAAATCTGATTAAATAATTTACATGTTCACGTGATTTTGCAATGTCTTGCACTGTGAGACTTGTTACATGTTAATTTGTTGGAAGCTTACATCAAGAATTCATATTAATTTAATACATACTTCAAGTTTCTAGAGTTCTTTAAGTTCTACGCGAAGCTTCAGGAGCTAGAAATGTTAATTTGTTATACGTGAGATTGTACTGTATATACAAGAAACTTTTATACATTACCTGTCAAAACGATACACCCTTCAATAAATATAATTACACCATAAATAAGACTGAGAATGGTACTTACGCTCTTTTCGTATTAACTTTATATTGTTAATCTAAACATTTGAAGAATCGCTTTGGAAAACTACGATCAATTAGCGTTCACCAATGTTGTATAACAATCCTCGCTTTTCATTGAATGCCAAACGAAAATAATATAGTATATCCAGGGAAACCAGTACAATGTGGGAATGTTAAATCGCAACGCTCATCGATAATTGGCCGCCATATTTATTGAATATTCGTCTGCCAAATAGGTAATGCAAAATAACAGACGGATGCTGATTTGAAGAGCTCCGATATTTGATTTCCAACAAACGTAATAACGTTTAATTACCTTTCGGAATTTATTTGAGTTTCTCTGAGTCTATTTCCGATGTGTGTGTAGTGACCAATGAATGCTGTGTTCAATCTCTCAAGTTGATTAATGTTTCAAAGCCCTATTGGAAGCAAATTAAATTCAAAATATGGAATGAAAACAATATAGCTTGTTTCATAATTTGATTAAATTTAGTATTAGTAAAAAATAATTTATTCGAAACAGTTTTCATATTCCTGATCTGAACAGATGCACTAAAGATTTTGGTTCCGATCTGATTTCTTATTCTTTGTGGATGTTGACAAAACGAGCAGTTCGTATTAAAAACCTTACAAAGGTTATCCCGTACTTTTTTTATTCGAAGTAGAATATCTTTTCACATACATAAAAAACTTTAGACGGATACAATCGAAGAGATGATAGATTAATTTTGTTTGAAGTCAACCAAAAAAAACGCGTCAGTTCAAACCGCGGGACATTGCTAGTATTTAAACAATATAATGAAAGCAAAATGTTTTTAAAACAGTACACTTCACATTACTATTATACACATTTCGCATGGGGTCGAAATGTTCCCGTGACTAATTAGTACAGTGACTTAATTACCTGCACGTTTGGAATTTCATTTTCAGGTTTCCTTTTACCGTTTAATGTTCTTTGAACATTGTAAATTAAAATTCGTATATTAATTGGAGGGCGTTGAAAATTGGAATGGATTCCATGTTTATGCTTGTCTGGTGCATAATTAACAATACACCACAAAGGATATCTTCGATATTTTAAAAATACATTGGCAAATAATAATAGTAATTCCATTTAAAGTATGCTTTATGAGCAATTAAACCTCTATAAAACTATGTAGGCATAACAATCATAACTTTAAACTCACATAGTTTTTCTATGGATTGATAGAAATTTATAAATCTGTCATTTGGCAATATTTTAACGTATACCCAATTAGTGTAATTAGCTTTGATACCCTTTGATGCTGATAGTCTGCCATATCTTTTGTTGTCCCTATGATAGGGTGCCATGTGTGTATTATAGACAAAGGCGACCGAAGGCTAATCTATATGTAGTTGGTATCAATACCGAAGTAATTAATATGAAGTATGTAACTATAGGTATGAATCAATTGATATATAGGTGTAATCACTGCATCGGCCAGGCTTGGCTTATATAAAAGGTTGTCAAATATCTCCCTTCCGCCTTTTTGTCTTTTGAATTTCGCGGCTATGTACAAAGCGCTAC
>JAABKM020000025.1:133038-152204 GCA_016277805.2 Papilio aristodemus | reverse complement strand
ATTTTATTGAGGGGGGTTCCTTTGAAAATTTAAAGTAAGTGTGAATTTTTGAGTTATTTTAATAAGTTTCTTCTATAATTGTATTACATGTTTAATATGACACAAAAACAAATTAAAAAAAGTTTATACGTAAAATTTCGATCATTCCATTCCCGTGAGAAAACGCGCACGGAAACTTTACACGACGTCTCCTTCAAATCTTTTGTTAGTCGCTTCGACGGTCCGGATTATATTTGCACTAGGTGAGTTCGGTACGTCGATAGCCTAGCGTAGCTGAACTTTCACATCCCTTTACGCAACACTAATTGCAGCCAGCAGACGAGCCATCTTCTATAATACGAATTCGATAAAATACATCTCAAGTTTTCAATATTTTACTTCATACAAACATAGCAATAAAATCGGCCATTTACACTGCCGGTCAAAAGTTTGAGACCACTTCATAAAAAGTAAGAAATAAAATAAAGGTCGTTATCTTATGAAACTTTATGAAATAAAGGTTTAATTTTAATATGACACAAACAAATATGAATAGAAAATACATACAAGGCAAAATTCTTCTTCTTGAACCGAATATTTCCAATTTAGATTCGACACTCCAAAGTACTTTTAAAATCTTTTTTAGTCTAGTCTTGATGAGCTAAGGCCCACTGCATCCGTTTTTTCTTATTCTGCGGTTTTACCAGGGGTTTTCGAACAGCAACGCGACCAAACAAATTGCCGTCTCGCAATCGTCTTTTCACTGTAAACAGATAGATACAGGTTATTCCCGAGTTTTGTTGACTTCTACAAATATTTCTGGGGTTGTTACGCGTCTATTTCGCTTGCTGGTTACTACATAAAAATTCTACACTAGAAGTTGTAACTTTTGATCTACCGAAGCGCGGACGATCTTCATTACCGCCAGTTGTACAATTGTACGATGAATACAAGTCTTCGATAACGTAAGATGTGCCTTCGGTACGGAGAACAACGATGGCAGATCGCGCTTCGACACTAATTTCGCAAACTTTTCCCATTTTAGAGACGTCTTGACTGCAGGAGTCACAAAATCAGAGTAGCCGTTGGTTATTAGCCACGAACATACCATTGAAAAATAATTTGTCATTTTTCTTAAGAATTTAGAACGATTGCATTGAAAGTTGTAATGTAAATAAAATAAATGCCAGCTGCGGCAATGAGTTAATGAACTTTACACAATCGATAATATTCGGACTAGCTTTTTCTCGGCTCACGTTGAAGTTTGGAAACAATGCTTGTTTATTGCCCTTATTTTGGCTTAGGTACAAAAGTATAAACTTTTGGGTAATCTTATTAAACAATAGAATATGCAAGAGTGGAGATAAATATTTATCACCAATATTTTGCAAAATATTTACTAATATCAAAAGTTTTATTAGTGGTCTCAAACTTTTGACCGGCGGTGTATAAACATCGATCGTGTGCACCGCGTATCATGTAACCAGGTGTTCGTATTAGTATTCTAAATCCGTTTCGACCAAACTTTACTATATTTTCGGTTGGTTAGAAATAATTTTTTTAATATAAATTTATATTCACATATTGAAGTTTAGATCTGACCATTACAGAGACGAAATAAAAAAATTGTTACGGATTTGATAAGATACTTTAATATTTTTTTTTATTGTGGATGACTGACTCGTTTGGTGCAAATCGAACAGCGATCTTCTGATACGACTCCATTTAACCGGCCACTAAAAAAATGAGAAGTGACATTAATTAAAAAACAAAACGAGCCATGGTACGTACTACACATACATGCTCTGGTCCTACAGTCGAATGATCACTAAATAGTGAATGTGAACAATGTAAGCTAGTTAAGCTCGCCTCTGCAACTGTCGCTTGTTAGATTTAACAAGCATCGTAGGTGGATCGTCAACGGTTCATTCTGCAAACATATTTGTCCACGGTCCTGTTTCAGGGCGCTGCCTTATGCCATCTGTCTTTACACTGTAGGCCGTAACCGTTCACTTTGACGGTTACGGCCTACAGTGTAAACTCTGATGCGATATACATAATCTTAACCATAATATTCCCTTCCATTTTACATATTAGATAACTATTTATTAAGACTATACCACAAGTTACAACATTTGAACATTTTATTGATCATTTCAAGATTTAACGAAATCGTTATTATGCTATCTTGATTTTGATTTACTTGATTAAACACTATGACCCTCACTATTTAATGTTAAATGCTAGCAATTTAATATACCTTTCATTTATATTTCATATTGTCTTCCTCAAAAATATAAGTAACTATTTAATAACCGATTTATTGCTTTTTATTACACAAGCGCGCCGCAAAGTTAAGTCGAATAAATTGAACAAAAGGAAAATTCTTTTATGCCCCCCCCCCTTCATTACCCCAGTTGTGAAGTGAAGAAAAATGTGTGACTCGGGTTAAAATTAGAAAAGCCGCTGATATCAAAAAATAAGGATTAAAATTAAGGTGAAGGCTAAACTTGGTAAAGCAAGGTATGATTTAGTAATTTGGGCATGTTGAAAAGGTAAATGCATAGATAGTAAATGTAAGTATATATGGTAAAATATTATTGGTAATAGTGATATAACATTCACTGTATTAATATAGGGTCAATAACCGCACAATAACAAGCAACACGTTACTAACGATGACGTACCTTTACTATACGTAGTTATATGGATGTAGAGGAAGCTATTGATTAAATGCAACGGCCATAACCAATCGGAATCTAAATCATGTCGCCTCAGTAGTTATTAACTACGTATGTATCTCTTTGATAGTTATATACATTGACGTGAGCTTTGAATTAGTGAAACTATAGTTTCACTAACTACATGCACACGTTGCCTTATAGTTAGCCTTACAGTCAAAGGTAACGTGCACGAACAAAAGATACGGTACCGTCATCGTGTGCTATCGATTTGTTTAAGATTGTGTGATTAAAGGGACTTTGATCACATCGATAGATAAAAGATTTTAAAGGTAAGAGAAATAAATTTATTCTACATTAGCTAGCTAAGTAAACTTATTTTCAACGCCCAATTTACTACAAAGGCTACAATATAATAAACTACAGCAAAACGCTATTGAACGCTTTTTGATCCGCTCACGATCTTTTGTCTCTAAATAACAGTTTCAATAACTCGCACAGCCAGCGGCGATTTGCCTTTGCCATCGCCCGTCACATGTCATTAAGCGTCAATCAAACAAAGTCAGTTTGCACAAACCTGTCAATATCACTACCAACGCAAATGAAACTTCACTTATATGGAAATTTAACCGGCACCAGGCACTAGTAAAAATAGCAAACAAAACATCCGCTTTCATAGTCAAATTTTGCTTTGATTCTACTTTCAGCCAATAAAGCCCGAAAAAAATATTCAAAGGAGTCATGTGCCTTAAATTATAGCAGGATGCTATTTTTGACTGTGTATTATTGGTCTTTGATCTCAACAGACTTACTTTATTGAATGATTTTTCAATATTCAAAGAAAATTGCCTACAACGGAGCCAGTATAAACTTAACCTGCCAGAAATAGTATACTATTTCTCCAAGATTTTATGTAATATTTTAAAAATAATCTATATTTAACAAGGAAGACTTTCAAGACATCAGTATCATACGCTGTAGTTTTGTTAAAAAATTTGGTTGAAAATTTGTTACCAGTAGTAGTAGTTAAAATAACTGTGACAAATCAACCATGACATATTTTAAATGTAGTGAGTCACAATATGTTGTTAACTGATCTCATCACTTCGGGTCGACTTTAATAATATTTAATTAAAATCATAAATCGTGTTTATTTAAATCGGATAGATTATTTCGTTATAAACTCAAATAGCAATTAAATTTGGATGGCAAGCCTAGCGCCATATCGAGCACAATTCCAAACTCCGGATTATTGAGTAGAAAAACCCTAATACCACTAACATAACGGAAAAACACACGGCGAAATCTGGGTGCACTAATTGCACTTCTGCCTATCTCTTCGGGTAGTACGCCAGTACTACCCGAAGAGATAGGAGCTATGATTTTTTTTTATTTAAAACGACGTTTCACGTTCATTTCCTACAAGTGCATCCTATCGTGCATACATACATCGATCAATTAACTTATAGTCGTATGGTTTCTGCGAATTCGAAAATTTTCTTAGCTAAAAGGTTTGGAGAGAACTGGTTAAGAGGGCGTTAAAACTATCTTTTTTTAATTGCCTTCATATAGCGTACAACTCTATGACGTAGGTAGCTTCAAGAGAAGAGTAAATGGAATGTTACTAAACTTGTAAATAATTTTATATTATGATTTTTGACTGAACTTTCACATTTTTGAAATTGATCGAATCCTTAAACATTATTCCTGAAAACATATTTTTATTTTTTTTTAATGATTATAGGCAGACGAAAACAGTAGTATACAGTAGAGGTTCTACTTCCATCTTATAAATGGACTGGAGCCATTAATGGCTTTTTGGAACATAGTTTTTGAGGTTTATTTTATTCGTTTTATATAATGTTTGGCACCTTCTTATAAGTACCATACCTGTGCCGGCGCCATGTTCGGGTGCGAGAGGTGGGCGCAATGGGCGTGCTCTGTTACACACACACACACCTCCTCGTAGCTCGACGGTGGGCACGCCTTCCGTCAGCCCGGGCAGCATGCGCCGCGGCCCACCACCCGCTACCGCAGCCGCCATCTGCGAGCCACATCCGATTCGCTCACAGTTCCGCCAACTTCCGGTGTGCTTGGACGCATTCTCTTTGCACTCAATCGCTTTGCGTTCTATTAAGGAATAGAACCAGTACACTAGTAGCGACTAGCCACTTTAGCGCCAAACTTACCTTGAAGTTTTAAATACGGGTTTTGTGATAATTATAATTCATTAGTGTTCACTAACAATATTCAAGATGTCCGAAACGGCCAGAAACTCCGATACGGAACAGGACAATGGAACTGAATGCACTAATGGTGGTGCTCCTCTGCCCAGCCGGAGATTCGTAAGCTCTCGAGCAATAGCTTTTAGAAATGCGTACCGGCGAATGGCGCGATTTTGGTCAAACTCGAATGGCGGCAGCAGCTCAAACGGCGCCAGCTCAAACGGCACCAGCTCAAACGGCACCAGCTCAAACGGCACCAGTTTAAACGGCACTAGCTACGAGGCTGGCAGCAGCTCCAGCAGCTACGGTGGCAACAACGGCAGCAGCAGCAGTAACGGTGACAACGGTGCTGCCGGTACACATTCAGGTAAGTACCGACCGCAATGTATTCGTAAATATTAAATTCCTTTCTTAATATCTAATTGGTTTATATTATTATCAAACATTTTGAATGAATACATCATAATTTTCCATTAATAATTTATCGTGAAAATCAAATACGCACTAAGAACTGAAAATAAACGATTTTTATTGATATTAAAAAATTCCTACCGTCCAAGTATTATTAATATTGAAGTCATAGAATTAAATAGAGTTATTGCAGAAATACTAGAAACACAAGGAGTAGATACTAATTGCAAAACAAAGTTTTATACAAAAAAAAATATTGACAATGTCTATTTGATATTTTTAAACAGCTTTATTTTACAGTTTAATCTTCTAAAATGTTGTTAAGTAAATAAGAACGTATATGATCAAAGTTTGCGTTGTCTCGAGAGCGAGATGTTAAGACAACTATTCGGTGGTCGGGCAAAGCTGCGAGACAGTAACTGGAGAGGCAGTAACTTGCGGCTTTATCACTATTTGTTCTGATGCATTCGAAGAACTTTCAGTGGCAGACGGATAGCAAAATGAAAGGAACAATGTATTGATTTTATTTGTGTGTATTTTTCTTTATCAAATTTTATTGTTACTTCTTATTTATTTGTAGAATAAGAACATGGAAATTTCTCCTCTGCTTTTTGGTAAAGTAATATTTGCTATTTTTTATTTCAATAAAAAAACTGCCTAATATGTGTTTTATTTTATAAAAAAATATGTTTATTTATCTACCTTCAACTACATATATAATTTGTCTAAAATGTTACTTTCAAATGAAACTAATTTTTGAAAGTATCTGACTTTGTACGGAGGTGCCCGCGACCATGTTAATATGACACCAGACGCGGTGTTATATTAGCACACTGGCCGTTAACTTACGAAGACGTTTACGGAGATATAGAATTGCTATTTTATAAATCGTTTGGCAAATTTTTCAGCAGCTTAGCGCTTTTTTCTTTATTGCAGCTTGATTTTTATATAATTCTAGAGAATATTTGTTAATTGAGGGTTAAGTCACCTTGCACATGCTTTTGCATCGCAAGGCATCGATTAGTAGGAGTTGTACTTTACGGAGGCTCGAGTCTGTACAGATTCTGCGCTGCGCTATATGAGGTAGTTTATAATTTATTCAAGTTAACTTCCATAGCTTATAAAATAAATTTAAAGCCCAACTGCAATAGAAATCAATAAATTTTATTTTATTAACTAAAATACATAAGTGAATGTTGTGAACAGATAAACAATGCGATCCTATTAACTTCAATAACAAAGTCCACGACCAATAAAAAATGTTTTAAATAGTATAAGGATGATAACCGGGCGGGAGTTGTTAGTTCCCGCGTTATCAACGTCGACACGCCGCTGCTACCCACTATATTTATTTTAAAGTAGCCGCCGACCGATGTTTGTTTATCAGAAAGGCCACGGCATTGTTGTGGCCGGGCGGTCGCCCGCTTCTGAGTGATTCACTCGACGCGGCCAGAAGCTGGATTTGCTAAATATAACGAACATTGCGTTTTTCGCGCCGCTCCACTGGCCCCTTTCAACAGAGTTACCGCACGCTCGTCCCTCTTCCTATCATCTTAGGACACATCGATCGCAAGAAGTCGACACGGGTGCCGTAGGGTCATCGGCCGGTCAACACAGCAATATCTTCGACTTTGTTATAGAACAAGTAACAATTGTAAAAATTTATTTTAATTTGTAAAAAAATTCAGCAAATTATTGATAAAATAAAATGTTAAAAATAGGATTCGTTAAAACGTTAATATGATATGTTTTTATAGTTTACATAGCTTATTATCGAATACCCTTTATACATTTGAAGAAAAAGGTGAATGGTGAGATGACGTTTGTAAATAGCCAAGTAAACTTGCCCATTTCGGTTTCCAGTTTTAATGATTGCAAGTTTTTATCATTACATTAAAGAAAGCGTTTTGTTATGTTGTTACATTATTGTATAAATGATCAATTAACATATGCCGTGTGAAAAAGATACAAAAGTATTGTTCGTCGGGTTGATATTAACAAGATCATTGGCACATGGAGCGCGGGACACGACGCCGCTATAAACCCGAACCGCGTGCGGCGACCTGCCAGAGACGTGCACGCGCGACCGCTTCCATATTTGAAATTGAATGGGTCGCCGCACGAGGCTTGCACAGTAATGTCGCGCTAGTGCTAGTCTACTAGTGGGCCCGCGACGCGTCCGAGCCTCGCTCGTCCCGCATACCTCCTTAGTGCCACTCGCAGCGCGCCTCCGCTCTCTTCATGGTGACCACAGCTCCCATGGATCACTGTCATGGTAAGCACATCGCTTCCCTCACCTTTAAGCACCATACATACGGATCTATTGCACCAGCTAGCGAATGCCGCGGCCGATACACTGTCATTATCGTTCTCCGTATGTTTTCGATAAGAGTTATTTATAATAATTACGATGTACAATACGATCTCGAACTTGTTCGGCTTTTGTTCTGTTTTAAACAATATTTTTATTTAAACAGGTATATTTTCGTTCGATTTTTTTATTACTTTTTAATATTGCAAGATATTAAATTATTCTAATACTGATATCCCAATTAGAACAAGTCCATTGTTAAACATATAATATTAGTTTCATGAAAATTTAAGTCCTTGTTGCAAAATAGTATGTGTATTCAACCTTAAGTTAGATTAAAGTGCAGTTGGAATAAAAATGTTTAAATTCTTTTTATCAAATGATGATAAGAAGGACCGTAACTGTTAAATTTTATATATCTTAACAATAGATTATAAAGACGTTAATTTCTTTTATCAATATGGAAAATATTGAATAATTAAAATACTTAATAAATAAATAATTTGTTAACCAATTAAAATAATTTAGAAAACATACCTCACGGCTGTATTTCCCGATGTGATAAATCGAGCGCCTAACGATCGATATCGATTCTGTCGCTATATCGATAATTTAGAGTTAAAGTTATATAAAACTAAAACGACTCGGTTGTAACTCAACAAAATAATTATTAATTTAGTATTTAAAAGAAGAATAGTAAACTTAGAAAAACATAATATAGTTGTTGCTTCCGTGCCTAAGTTTTTAAGTTTCTATTCCGGCATTTAATTAAACAGTTAATATGCAATATGGCAAATTATCCTCCGAACTGAAATGATCGTAAATGTATCGTTATAAATGCACTGCTATCGAATGAATTCCAAAGAAATTAATTATCAGTCCGCGCCCCGCGGCGTATGTTCGGCTCGGCGTTGCAGTTGTGGTGGCAATAGCCTCACGCCGGACACTGACGATTTGCGCCTCAAGCGGTTTGCTCACAGTACCCTATACAACATTTGTTCTGAACAATTACGCAATGTTTGTGAATCTGACACAACCCCCCCGCCTACCACCACGCCACGTCACAACAGTCATACGCTTCCAGAAGCAATGATATGGATATTAAACATAATGAAGCATTTGTAATAAATTACAAGTATATTTATTTATCCACTAATAAATTAAAACAAAATATTAACTGTGTACTGTACGGCTGCAACGCTGTGGTCTCGGGTTCGATTCCCGGGTCGGACAAAAATGATATTTGTGTTTTTTACTGAATATCATCCTGGAATTTCGAATTTGTGCCCGATATGACGATAGGCTACCTATCACATCATGCGACGGAAAAATCTGGGTGCACTAGTTGCATCTC
The DNA here is from genome assembly GCA_016277805.2 of Papilio aristodemus. Classification (NCBI taxonomy): domain Eukaryota; kingdom Metazoa; phylum Arthropoda; class Insecta; order Lepidoptera; family Papilionidae; genus Papilio; species Papilio aristodemus. The sequence continues at coordinate 143,243 of JAABKM020000025.1, read as the reverse complement.
TGCCTATCCCCTTCGGAAATACAGGCGTGAGGTATGTTTTTCATAACTGTGTATTAATATACACAGTTATAAAAAACATACCTCACCTCAATATGATACGTAACAACTACGATGGGTTTAATACCCATCGTAGTTGTTACGTATCATATTTATTTTACAGCTAAATATTATACTAATAAGTACGTTGTATAAATATTTTACTTTTTATTGAGCCGAGCTGCGAATCTCAGTCACGACACAACAGAGCACAAAGACGTTGCATAACGTGAGCCACGTGTATCCCTGCCAGCGCTGGCGCCGCCTCACTTCCCTGCCTTCATATTATTTTAATCCACAACGAAGTGTGTCATAACATTTTTATGTGACTGTTTTAAAGGTGTATATTGGTTGTGTAACACTGTTTCGTTGCTAGTATTAATAAATAAATAAATATGCGCTCAAGCCCAGAGAAGTAGGCAAAGATTATGGATTTCCATTTGGTACGATCCTGGCACACCTCTCTTGTTTTTACTAGATCCATACATCGACGCATACTTGCTCGTCGGTTACGCGTACCATGTCGCCTTTCTTTAGTATGTCATTAATGTGATCGTCCCATACCGACACCACTCATTTATCCGACATAAATTTGCTAGTGTTAATCGATCGCTATAATAATTTTCACATAAGATTTTTAGCTATATATCTTAAATAAGTTCAAAAAAGGAATGAAACTAAAAATAACTCGTCGTCGGGATATCGATTTTTAGCGCCCCTCATTAATTTATTTAATGATTTTCTAGCTCGCTCTTCTGATTTCGGCTTAATCTCAGAAACTTGCTTCAGTATACTAGTATTAACTACATTTTATAAACCATTCTATTTTATACTGCGTCTATTATATTTTCTCCTCATTTTAATTTATGGAGCGAATTCTTTCTATTTTATTTCTAACGATTTAAATACCTACTTTGCGCGCGGGCTCCGACGATGGATTACATCACTTCCTTTTTAAACTTGTATTCTTAAGTAGACCTTTGCTAAACGCATTTTATTAAAAAAAACTATATTATTATAGTTAAGAATCGCACAATCCTGTTTCTTTTCTTATTGTTAGTTAAAACATCGATTTCCTTTTATTTTTAAATAAAGCGTTGATCGCAATCCCAAAATTCTAATAATCGGTGCAAATAATTCTCTTATTAACGGATAGCGTTTCCCGAGTATGCTCGATGTCACGATGTGCACATTATATTCTGGCCCGTATTTATTAAATATTTTTTTAATATTTTACTTGATATGGAGCGCGAGGCGGAAATACCTAGTCGGAACAGCGAAGTCCCGTTGCCATTAAATGAAATATTGCACATTCTTTTAATTTCATTAAAGTTTATTAAAACATTTTCATATCTTATTTGATGTTACGATATTTTTACACTATAATTTATAAGTGTGAGGCTATAAAGGTGTTGTCCTGGCCTGTTGCCCTCAATCAAATCGAATTTGAACTAAAAATGCAATCTTCGAAAAATTAAATTTTCATTAGTTACAGCTAAGAGTGATTTGAAAAGGACAATTTTATATAAATGTAAACGTCTTTGATCACAGCATAAAAGATAATTATGATGTTTGAAGTCGGCCTGCAGCCGAGCGGACATAGGCGGTTGGTACGGCACAGTAACGTATTGCAGCTTGCCAACATTTTTATTTGGCGATTGCTTGCAGAGTCCGCGTTTAAAGATTCTAATGTCTGACGTATGTGTGAAGTAGATAGGAGCAGCGGGGGCAGCTTGCTTGCTCAACATGACGCAGCGCAAGAGGAATGTAACCTTAACATTGGCGCGTCTGTCGGACTAGATGATAGAAATAACCACAGGGTCACGAATTATCGAATCGACGTCCATATTCGTAGCTAATATTTCGCTAATCATGCACCTGTCGATAAATAATTTCTTATGTTAGTTCCATAATTTGATTTTTAAAAATCACTCCCATTATAATTTAAATTGTACTCATCTTAATTAAAATTAATAATAATTTATTGATAAGCTATCATTATCATATGAACCAAGTGGGGAGTCGAGTTCAGGTTAACATATTAATTATAACGGATATCCAAATAACGCTGTCCGTATTAAGTGAGTAATCTGCCGCTCGCGAGCTACGTGACTCGATTCCGAAGCAGAACGAAACGCCGTATTCAGCTTCCCGCACTCCGATGCTCAGTTACTTGTGCTTTACAAATCCATTTTGCGTAAAACCTTTTTTTACAAAATACCGTTTTATTTTTTACTCTGTAAAATTTTATTATTTGAGCGGCGGCTCATTATGTGAAAGATCTAGGGTCAGTCGATAGTATCCATGGTCAATTATACGTCAACAGTTTCGTCAGCATCAATGTAAACTGTAATTAATAAATATACTAAACTCTTTTGATTTGTTTATTCAACTAGCACGACGCATTCCATATACATACATACACATACGTTCACAATCGTATCAGTGTGACATCGTGGCCGAAGCAGTGTTTGTTTATTAATAATTTTGATCAATATTGCAGCGAGGAAATAACAATTGGGCCGAGCGCCAAGCAGTTTCGCACGTATTTCAATCTGTTACAAATAGAATACAAACTCAGATAAGCACTTTTATCTCGACGCGAAACAAATTACCCTTTTGTGGCACATTTTGCACTTGTTGAATCTCTCCTGTTCCCTAGAGGTGAATGGCAATAAAACGCTCGTTTTATTGCCATTCACCACTTTTTGTTTTACATATTTCTTAATATTAGCTTTAGTATGCTTTAGAGAAAAAGTTTTTTTGTTTTACGATGTTTAGATAGTTTCGGCATTTCTAAATAAACTAATGTGATAAAGATATTCTGCAGAAAGTAAAAAGATTGCGCGATTATGTTGACAACACAATGAATTATGTTGTAGAAAATATGTTTCAATATATTTCAAGTGAAAAATTCAGTCATTAAAATACATTTTTTAGTCATAGAACAAGAATATGTTGCCGTTTAACATACAATCAAGTTAATATATGTATGTAGAGAATGTAATTCAACTCTGCTCCAACTTTTAGAGACTTTTTCCACTTGAAAAGCTTAATTCAGACTGAAAATTTGTTAGTAAATCGGTAACAAACACTTTGACTTGTCATTACGCGTGATATTACCGCAAATATGAGCTACAAAATGATATTAGCATTTATTGTGTTTTATGATTATGCCCGTCAGTCTATAAGTTCCCTTAATAAGAAAATGTTCTTAGGAAATGTTTGTTTTCTCGCAATCTTCTTCGGTATGTTTGTTAGCTTGAAGTATGCAACATTTTAATTTATTCTATATTTGCTCGGGACATAGAATGAAGAAGATCGATAGCACACGATACGTGGAGACGTTGTTTTTTTCCTCTTGAGGCCTTGTATCGGCGTTATTGAATTATCCCGGCCAGTGGGTCCTAGCGATAGTGAGCTGAGGACACGCTGCGATCACCTCGCACCGCACGTAACCGCCACATGTTGATCTGGTCTGCCAGCTGCCGAACGCGGCTACTGGCCTGAGGTATCTTGCGAAGCGAAGTGTCAAATCTCACATCTTCAATGTTTCCAGGATAATTTTTTTCTTCGTCCTCTGTAAAGTTTAAAAAGCGTGTTTCTCATCATGCGTGAACAAACAATGCGCACAAATAGTGAGCACTCTCGACCACTTTGCTCGATTTGTGTCTATTTCGAGGCGACAAGTGCATGTTCGCTGGAGCCCTGCTCAATCTATTGGTCCCTCCCCTCGTTCCGGTCTATCTCGAAAGCGATTGACATATCCTCGTACCGAGTCCTTAATAAAATAATGATGACACTTTATTTTGTTACGAGGTTACATATCTAACAGCGATAGAGTAACCACACTAACATTCTAATAAAAGTATGAACCTTTTTTGTCCATAAAACTCAATATCTTGCCTGCAGTGAGAATTAGTTACATTTGTCAACGGTAACAGGCCGCTCATTTCAAACTACACTCTGACACTGGGTCTCAATACAGTATAATTAGTTTTATCTCAAGTATTAAAAAAATTAATAGTCTTTAAAAACCTTTTAAAATACAAGGAGATACATGGATTAAACTTAAAATAACTTTGGCTAAAAATCGCCATTTTCAATAGAAGTCAGTACTACTTTTACGTCGGCCGATGAAACAATAATGGAATCAAATTTGTGAAATCTTCGCTAAAACATGTTTATTAACAGCGATGTATTGTTTCAGACGCGTCGAGCGAAGCAACTGGATCCGTGAGCGCAGCCAGCCCCGGCAAGCGCCGTGGCTTCAGCGGGTGAGTACTGCTACCACTATTTTCCTGTTCTTAAGCAAAATACTCCTATATATATTATTGCGATAGCGTTGCAGTCGGTACAGCCTGACTATCTAGTCTATAAACCCCGCGCAAAGAACTCCCTTGACCGAGAGAAACTTTTATTTATTAACATGGTTACCACCATGTTAATAAATAAACGTTAAAATTTCTTATTTGTCTTCCGTTAAGGTTAAGGTTACTTACTGCATTACGTTTACAATTGTGTGTCGTAAGGCAATAAACTGCAGGTCACAACAAGCATCGTCGGTCCCCACTGAACGTATTTAAACTGTGTACATATGTGATCAAAAAGTAAAATAAAATTGTCATTTAAAACTCCCGGGCTTTAGGAAGGCAGGAATTATTTCCCTATTTTGGTAGGACTGTCGGCAACATTTGCCAAGCGTTTGCGTGAAACCGATCAACTCATGGTTCCTTCATTATGATAATGCATCTTGTCTATTGCTTTGGTTCTTCACGATTTTTTTTTTTGCCAAAAACTCGACTCATATCGTTCCGCAACCATCATATTCGCGACCGGCTCCGTGCAACATCTGGCTATTCAACAAAATCAAAAGGCCAAAGCGGGGATGTTATTCTGACACGGTTGAGGAGATAAAAACCGAATCGAAGAAGGAAATAACATTTGCAAAAGTGCGTTTTATCGGAAGGGGACTATTTTGAAGGAAATGAAATTGATTTGGAAGAGTAAATTAAGAATTTGCATTTTTAAACAATATCACAATAGTTTTTGATCACAGTGTTACATATATATTTCAAATAATGTTGATGCCCTGAGCGCTGCAACCATTCAGATTACAGTCGACTGTTATTTTATTCTTCCCTCAATGTGTATTGATATCTACGTTCAAAGATTTGTGTTCACCCCTCTCGCGGTAAAACAAAAACAATCCTGAATGTACCTCCAGAGAATTATCGCAATTTCTTAAGCTGTCATCACATTATCGTCGTCGTGAAGCCGTTGTGTTAATAAACACATAATGTCACGAACGTCACTTTTGAAATACATCAGAGCGAGACGCTTATCAGTTCCCTTATAATTTGTCTTATCTAATCACTGGTACTCTTGAACAGTGCACAATATAAACTATGAACGTTCAAGACAGAACTGTAATCCAATTTTTGTTTTAAATATCTTAAAATCTCTTAGTGTTTGGCGGGCACAACAATCTACCGTAGTGCTACTTAGTATTAGTGTTAAAACGCACCTTATGCAAGAAGTGGTATTTTGGCATAGCGTGGCCTGTCGGTTACCGTCCCAATAGATTACCCGATAAAATATTGTAGTAATCTTGTGATCGCGCCTTCCCGCGACACCTCGGTCGTGCCGTCGATAAGGCAGTTTGTGTTCATCTATATGCGAGTAATGTGTTGGCTCGTAGGACGTACATAACTACGCTGTGTACGCGTCACACTAAATATGTCTATGTTTAATCAAGTAGTGTTCACAAAGTAAGTTGTTACCGTGTTAACTAACTAGTTGTGTGTGACAGTGCTGCGAGTGTTGCGTGCTCAGTAATTGTGAAAAACTGCACTTGTAGTTGTAGAAGCGGATACATTGAGATGTAACCTTTATTCATTACACAACTTATACGTTACATTTTGTAAGGTTGTTATCAGCGGAAAATCTCACAAGTACCTCGATTACCGATAGTGAATCAGCCGACCTGATTCAGCGTAGGGGAAACTGAAACATGGCAAGACATGGCAATTGTTCCTTATAAGTTTGAATTTTTAGCCAACATCACACATGCAAAATCGTGGGAATAAAAAATGAATGCCTATTGTGGTATTTGCTATTACTTGAATCGTTTGACAATTGCATATCTCAGTTGGCACTTTGATTCAAAAATATAGAACTACAATGCTTTTACTGTGAGCATTCCTAATTGCCGTTTTATAGTCATTTATGACAATGAAATATATATGCTGTGAAGTACTTTACTCATACTACCAGATTATAATTCCAAAGTTAATTATATTGTTAATGTATAAGAAGTAGAAGGATACGTCTTGCGTTATCATGTAAGACATTCGCCCAAATGAACACATCGCTCGTTTCGTAAGTCACTCAATATTATTAAACAATACCAATGTCTTAAATCATCATAATGTAATTCAATATTACGTGGTTACCCTTTAGAAATAGTATCTCTTCCTGAGTAAGGTTACATGATGTTATTTATTTATTTTAATTAATCTTTTATCTTTTAATTAATTACTATTATTATTCCTTCATTATCGCAGGATAGACCTGTTGAATAGTTCAGAAAATACTATCAATGTATTACAATATTAGCACTATGTTCCGATTTCTGCTAAAAACTTTTCTTGGGTAAACAAAAGAAGTTGCTTTGAGCACCAATAAATGATCACATATTGTCTTACTGACACGAATCATTCGATAGGATCGCGTCTTTGTTGCTTATCTGTAATATCCGCTTCTACATCATTTATTGTCTTTAAATTTTAAACGAAAAATCTTGAAAGTGACTCGAGGCCAATACTCACTTATGTATAAAATTCTTGTAACTTATTAATAAATTCAATTTTGAAAATTCAGAACGAGCAATATTGTCCGTCAAGGTGAATTTTCCGCTAGTAGCGGCATTCATAAAGGTATTGTCTGCTAAATTAAATGTGTTTGTACGACGTACTAATTTAATTCCCTGCAGCGCGCAGGGGCTACGAGCATTAATTACGAAGAGACGAACAAATAATAGGTATTGGGGAACCAACTTCGTCACAGTGTGCACCGTGATACCATTATCGATATTGCCACCGAACAGTACTTAGGGTTGCAAGCACATCCTTCATTTAAAAAAAGAAACATTACTGTATCTTATATTATGTCATAGTTTAAAAAAAAATCATTTTAGATTCAGTTAAATTTTAATCGAATTCAACAAATTTTATCAAGGAGAGATTCTATTATAACATAAATTAATCAAATATTTTGAAAATATAATTGATATATTTTCGTTCCCAAAATATAAGCAGAATTTTTCATGACAGCAATGAACTTCATCATCATTAACGCTGGTTATTATAATCTCTATTATCTATTTTTTTTTCAATTCATTCAAGACACAATTAGTTTCAGTAAATTCATATATGGTTTACTTTTCACCACATAACTACAATTTATGGTTCTTAAAATCTATTCTATGACAGCATAAACTTTTTTATTTATTATTATGATATTTTGGGATAAGTTTACCAACAGGAATACTAGTATTAATAATGATTACAATGATACAACATTACTGAGTAAGTAGTATGTGTAATAGTGGCGTTAGCAACGCAGTGGCGGTGAACGTCGAATAATCCTAGGACTGTGTGGTTTAGGTATCTTCTTACATAACTATCCGATACCCCCGACACCGCAGTATGCTGAGGCCGTTAGTGGTTGGCAATACGAAACCGGTGAAACAACTAATTATTTTAAATCTTTCATAATCTAAAAGTAATTCATTTCGTGTATAAAAGAAAAATCTTTGCACGTCCATCTATTGATGGTCATGGCAATGTTATAATTTCCTAAAATGTAGATCATATTGCCTTAATTACTATAATTAATGGTTTCGTCATCTAAAGTTGATTAATTTGTGGCAGACGCCGGTGGCTAGGACTCAAAGGCAAACAGTCACAGGGCAAATCTGACAAAACGCCGGTCGCGAGCCAACCCCCGGTTTCGACCGACAAGCCGGCCCCACTGAAGAAAACACCATCTGATAAGAAGCTACGTGTAAGTTATTGCGTTATTTTATCACATGTTGATTACTTTACAACTACCTTGATGGACGCAGTTATATCACCACTAAATTGCTGGGATCCTGGACTCTAGCAAAATTGTAGTGAATTATTTCAATTCGATATCAGCCCGAATAATTTCATTCCGATATAGGATTGGACGGAAACATAAGGCAAAAAATTGGATGAATTAAAGATTTTTATTAAAAAAGTAATATTCTATTAGTATATGCAGGTGGACGGATATCTGATCAATTGTGTTGTTCAGCTGGCGTACATGAGCGGCGGCAACGGGCGTGAGGAGGGCGACGAGGAAGCGGGCTGCAGCGCCGGCGCGGGCGCCCTCGACGAGGCCGAAGATGACGTGGCAGACCTCGAGCTGCCGCCGCCCATGAAACCCATACAGGTAACTATATTGCGCCGCAATACGACACCGTGGCCGTATGCGATATATTAATTATAAGAAAGATCTATCATGATTTCACCTAAGCGTTTTTACGAACGCTGTGCCATAATGCAACTGAAAAAACGTCTTCATGATTGCGCCTTTATTTCACACTTCAATAATGACACGGACATTTGATTGATTTTTTGACATTTGATTGACGGAAAGGAGTTTTTTTTATCGAAGCGTGAGAAAATAATTCTGATACTCATTAATTTCCCGCTTGAAGTTGCTTGTCCTAAATATATGTCATAAAAACATTTTGGCATAAACTTGCTACTCCCGATATGTCCTGCAAGGGTGCGACAATTAGTCATCCTGCGGGCGACCTTTGCATCCCCGCCGCCTATGAATTGACAACGCAAACAAAACTAGATCTAATGCTATACTGATAACGTTTGATTCCCTTAATTCGTCAACGCGATGTGCGGGACGGATGAGATTGCCGGGATATTTCAATGACAGCCTTACACCTCGATGTTATGAATTCTGGCGAAGCGCGCGGAAACAGCCGCATAACAACTGACACTATAATTTAAACATACACATCGCATTGCGGTTCGATGGGTTCAAATGTATACTTTGTAAAATAAAAAGAATGTGCATTACGTCTTTTAGACATTTCATTTTATCACATCTTATCTAAATGCCTACAAAGTGAAGGCAGCCGTCATTGAGAACCGTATTAAATTTGTGTCTGAACTTGAAACCATATCGGGTAAGGTCTCATACGCGATGGGGTAAGGACCCCATGTCATACGAGAAATATCCATGGGCGTTGAAGATCTCTTTTCAGGCGAACCGCTGCTCGTTTGCCCCTTTATAGAATGAAAAATAAAAACGTTAAGCCATTTTTGTGTTGTTGTGTAGGACCCACAGTCAGTGCTCCAGCAGGCACCGACGCCTGCCGCAGCGGTGCCCACAACACGCGTGAGTACATTTTTACATCGTATTCGTACTGTCTAACTTTTCCTACCTTAGTCCCACAACGCAGTGTATTGTCACTAACACGGAGCTCTAGTTCTTTAGATACTTGGGATACCTTTTTCAGAATTCTCTGGCGATGGATTCTCTGGATTCTAATGCGGGTCCGGCAGATATTGCAGAAATTGAACAAATTGTGAAAGAAAAAATGGTTCGATTAAAATCAGTTCATGTAGTGTGCGTGCACGAGTTTATTGTCGTTTGCAAAGCTTAAATCTGTCCATGCACTGATCAATGCATATATTAAATAGAGCAAAGACTGCCTAGGGCAGATAAATATAGCAAATTCCTTTTATTTGTTAAATCTACATTGATCGGCTAAAGGACCGTGAAATTATATAGTTGTCATCTTGTGGTGTGATTTTTTTCTTGTTAAGTTATGCACAGTTATTGTTGACTTACTTTATCCCGTTTTCTATAATTTAGTCGTAAAGTTTCAATCAGATCGAGTGTTACTACGGCACTAGCTAACATATGTTAATATTTTTAGAGAGCTGCATTACCACGTAGGACGCATTTCAATTTATTACATGCATGCTTCTTTTTTGCTTACAAATTTTGTCTTGTGCTTGATACAACTTAAGTATTTTTATTATACCCAAATGATGACCGTTACGTTGCTGGCACTCTTCTAAACGGAAACGAAGATTGGCGATAACACGTTGACA
>JAABKM020000025.1:113406-132864 GCA_016277805.2 Papilio aristodemus | reverse complement strand
TATATACTTTCATATTATTTTCTTAAAACCATTATAAATTTAGTATTTTAGAAACAATATTTTGTCCTTTCTTCACCAGTTTTTACTGTACCGCTTTAAATTATTAATATATATAGTAATAATATTTTAATTTTTATAAAGGGAAATTTTTAGATATGATTTGATTACTCTTAAGGCGTAACAAACTTTTGAAGTCAAGCTCACTTAGATAGATAGTTTAAGGCTATAAGACAATATAGTTAAACAAAACGGTGTGAACTTATGAACTGAACAGGAGCAACACGGAGGTGGCGCAAGTAGCGGTGCAGGAGGCCAGGGCGGCCCCGGCACGACGGACGATGACACGCCGCCCACACCCGGGCCAGACAATGTTGACTCAATTCTCAAAAAGCGCGACTACGTGCTCCGAGAGCTGGTCGACACCGAGGAGATCTATGTGTCGGACCTGAGACTCATCTGCGAAGGATATATGCGCCACATGGCGGTAAGTGTCCTTCGGTCCAAATTCTTCTAACGAATTGCAGGCACGCAGCGGCAGCAGGTGTCGCTGCTCGATAAGGGAATTTTTCAAGAGTAAAATGTAATTATTCATTCAGCCTCCGTCCATTTGTTATCATCATCTACTATTACCAATTCTAATTTGCTAACGAGCCGCTCATTTGTACATTTGTAAAAAATAAATTATAATAGAAGAATCATTGGCATAGGACCCTTCCGCTGATCCGCCGCTGCCCGAGAACCTACGCGACCGGCGTCACCGCATGATCTTTGGAAACATCGAGGCCATTTTTGAATGGCACCGAGAGTAAGTAACACTCCTTTATGTGTTGATACATATGTAGGCGATGTGACACTTAAGTGGTAGACAAGCGATACCCGCCGCAACTTTGCTACTGCTCGACGGGATAGTATTATGCTATCACCATTCTGACCGCCTCACTGTTTTCCTTTATCTTTAAGCGAATTTATTGTGCCCGCTCTGCTCTCTGCGACTTTCCGAATTTGATTTTCACTTGTGACCACATTATAGGACTTTACTTGTAAACATTGCTTACATCAGCAAGCTGCTGGAGTCATGTCTATGCCGAATTACATTTATCGATGCTGCTGTATCAATATTTGTATGGAAAGAGTGTTCGCTCGAGGAGCCTATTCAATATGTGTTATTGTTCTGTGCAGTAAATTTTATGGCGAGTTGCTTGTCTGCGTTGAGAAGCCGGAGCTGCTCGGACCGCTGTTCCGCCGGTTCTTGGAGAAGCGCATGTTCATGTACGAGGCCTATTGTCGCAACAAGCCCGTCTCCGAGTACATCGTTTCTGAACACGACCAATACTTCCAAGAACTGAGGCAAAAACTGAACCACAAATTACAGGTTTGTTACTTTACTTTGTCTCTCTTATCCTCCTTAAAGTAAATTAAATTTATATGTGTTTGTGTGTGCGTTTTGTGTGTTACCTTACATTAGTCTAACGCCTCTTTTATTTTAGACTGTCAGTCTTAACGATGATCTTGATCGATGATGCTTTAAAATCCTTCACACACCCAACAAAAAACAACAAGCACGGACAGATGTAAATTTAATAACTGTTTAAAAACAATAAATTATACAATCGTTTGGAATTCATTCAACATCTAAATAGCACTTGAATTCAATTCAACACGTTCTTAAAACTTTTCACTTCCTTTTCTTTTCTCGAGTAAGCAAGCTACCGTAATACAGTCACAAAAACTTTTGAATCGCATATTTTATTCTTTTTTACTGTTTTATAATGTTAGCTCTCACGTATTTTGAGCGGAATGAGTAAAGGAGTCAATGGTTTGATCCATTGTACTCGCTCGGTAGGTCACAAACGTGACAGACGTTGAGCCTCTCGCCCTGCATTATCAAGAAGTAATTTTGCTGTAATTTTACAAACCTCTAAATTGAAAGTGACATTTCGCTGTATAAAATTTAAAATATATTTTATGATTGTAACTCTTGTACTCGAATATTATTTTTTGAGCACTTCACGTACTACTTAATTTTCGCTTCCACTTGCCGTTCGCTTGGGTGACGTATTTATGGGGTTCTAGGTTCAACTTAGACAACGAAACCACCTTCCTGGTGCTCGCTTGAGCCTCAACCAGGTATTAGTATCGTTCTGTATTTGACCAGTTTACAAGCTCGCTGGTACTACGCGTACTAATTAAAAAAGAAAATAAAACCTTCTCACAATGCATACTATAAAACTTCCAGTATTAATAAATTTCGAAGATTTGAATAATAAAAAAAATAAATACTTACTATATATACATTATTAATCGGCAACAAATTCACTCGAGTACCAGTCGTGTAATATGCTGCTTTGCCGTATATTGTTCCTAAAATGTCTCACACACTACTTACGATACTTTGTAGTGTGCGACATTACGCTTGCAGCAATTCTGCCAAATGTCTCAACACCTTCATGGTACGGAGATGTACGAGGAGATTATAAAAAAAAAAAAAAAAATCTATCGTAACCTTTACTATCCTTGCTGACTCGTTCATACAAAAACACTTTAAATTTTGTATGAACGAGTCATATCTCGCGTAAAATCTACAGCGATTGGCCCGTGAATTGATAATGTTACTTATAACAATTATCGGATGTTATGCCAACATAACATCCGATATTTGTTGCCTTCTTAATAGTATTTTTATTATCTCTTCCTTCCTACCTCTCCATTCTTGCATGGCCCTCCGGTAGTCAACCTTTCTCACATATACAGACAAACAATTCGTTTGATTTGTTTACATTTTTTGGGGTTGTTTACTTTCGTTTCATTTTTCATTTTCACTCTCACTACACAGCACTATCATAAACACATCGTCGAATGAGTTGATTATTGTGGCTTTAAATTGTTGGCATGCGCACCATTTACTCTTCCGGTATCAAATGGTACAGAACATTAAACAATGATCATTGTCTTTCAGCTGGGCGATCTCTTGATCAAACCCATCCAACGTATACAAAAGTATCATCTGCTAGTCAAGAAAATCCTAGCGTACACTCAGAGCGCTAACCAGACGCCTGATGTCATTGCGGCGATCGAAGATGCTGTCTTGTGCACTTCAATTATTCCCAAAAACGCTAACGACATGATGGACGTCGGCCGTCTCCAAGGATTTGCGGTAACATTTTGTTTTTCTTTTGTATATATAACTTTATGAATATATCATGTACCAAACTCTTTCGTATTTTGCTAAGGTAAAAAGTAGACCTGAAAGAAAATTATTAGAAGAAGTATTATCAATTAAAAGTAAACAGTACCGCAGATATGATTGATATATTTCTCAGTATCTATTATTATTTTTAAAAAAAAATTTTATTTAAAAACGAAATATAAATACTGAATATTTTTGAGAAAATTAATCGTTTTTAAACAAATAACAGCCTATGTCAATTGTTCATTTCCTTTTTTTCTGATATGTTCACATTTCAGTTATATTTTTCTTATTTCAATTGCAATCTAATCTGAAGCTCGTTTTCTTCTTATTTAATATTTAATTTAGTAATGGCTTAAAAATAACTCCTAACATGGTGATAGAACGTAGTCAGATATATTAACTGTTTAAATTTTCTGAGGCATTTGCGACGTTCATTGTAAACAATATGAGGGGTTTGACCTCCACCGTCTTCGGTAACAATTTGTTATCGTATACAATTTATAAAAAGTTGTCGTCCTGTAAGTTTTAGTCACCGAAACTTTCACGTGTCACATTCACATTGCTCTTAATAATTAGTGCTGTGTGCGATCTTTTGTTTTATACATTGTTGTCTTTGCGAATTTTGTTTTGTTGTGTTTTTACAATTAGGACTATAATCGACATGAACTTGCGATCGTAAATATTATGTTGCGAAAGTTGTCCTATTGTGATTGCCTTTGGTGCTCAGCCACTGTATAATACAACTTAATATAATTTCTATGTATCCCTCCCTTTCTCTAACAACTCAAACAGATAACAAAAATTTTCGTTCTTAGACTCCAGGCTAATAATTATAAAATTAGTTTCCTAAGGTTTGCGATCAGCTCTCTCTGTATTGATCAACTTGACATTCTTTTAAACAGACATGATGTTTTTCATCACACTTACTTCATAGTGTTAGTGATAGTGTCAACATTGCGACTTAATAATTGATTATAGTTGTATGTATTTTCTTTCTAAAAAAAAAACTAGTTTTATTAAATTTCTAGAATTTAGGCAATATATAATATAAACGAAGACAATAGTAAACATTCCTTGCAAACACAATATTTTTGAAACAATTCATATTAAATACTATTGCAATAGCCACTGTTTCCTTCAGAGAATTGACGGTTTTCACAAGCTGTTTTAAGCTGATTTTGAAAATTTTAATTTGTTATTGCATGACTGTAAATGTTTTCCAATATTTTAGTTGCCGCATGTGATTAATTTTCAAGAGCTCAGATCTTCATATCATTTAACGTGATATTCGAAGCGCAAAATCTTTGCGACAATATTTTTTTTCTCCTAATTGCTCTGCGTTCATGCTTCGCGTCCGTGCATTGTGTAAGTCCGAGGTATCCATTGGTGACGATATGGTGTTGTGTTGCAGGGTAACATTACGGCCCAGGGCAAGCTGCTGATGCAGGACAACATGCTGGTGTCCGACCCCAACGGCGGCGACAAGGGCAAAGAGCTGCACGTGTTCCTCTTCGAGCAGTGTGTCATATTCAGCGAGCCCGTCGGCAAGCGCAGTCAGTTCGTCAGCCCCACATACAACTACAAGGCCCACGTGCAGGTAATACCGCTAATTGTTGTATCGATACTCCTCGACACGGATTGTGTTTCAGTTCAACTTAACACGGTTTTATTTATCTGTAACAGATAAAAATAATGTTAAAGATTTTCATTTTTTTATATAATACGAAATTCAAAAATGTGGCACACTTCATGTTGAGTTAGCGCCATCATATCATGAACAAAGGTGGCATAGTTGCTGGTGCATTTTTTTAAATTCTTTCGATCATCATTTAACAATTATAATAGTTCATAACGCTTACGGCAGGTCAACAAGATGGACGTGAAAGAATTGGAGAACAGCGGCGCGTTCGTAATTCACTCGGTGGACCCGAACAAGCCGAAGCAGTCATTCCTGTGCCGTGCACCGGAGCCGCGTCGCGCGCAGTGGGCGTCCACCCTGGCGACCATCCTTCGCTCGCAGCGCATGTTCGGCGAGGCGCTGGAGAACCCCGCCGCGTACCTCCGCGACCTGCACCGCGAACAAGCGCGCGACCCCGCCGCGTAAGTACCAGGGAAATGTGACGCATAGCTCCTAAGTCCTTTATGTTGTCCTACAGGCAACCAAATGTGCCGCAACTTTCATCTGCGCTTATAGCCTATGGGTGCGCGAAGCGAGCGTCGCAATTGACATAACTAACAAATATTGTTTTCAAATCATAGTAATTTGAAAAACTCTGCAGCAACCAAACGTCTTGGTCCTGTTTTTTTGTAACTTTTCGCACTGTCCGTTGACGGCACATAACGGCCAGTTATTGGCTGTTCATGTTATGTTATAATTTATTTTGGTTTATTCAAAAAATTTATCTTTTTGCAAATTAACTCTGTTTTTATTAATTTACCGGAATAAAATAATAAAACCTGTTTTTATATTTTATTTTTTCTAATGTACTTTATTCATTTTATCAAATGTAAAAAATGTACCTCACGCCTATACCTATATTTCCCGAAGGGGTAGGCATAGATGCAATTAGTGCGCCCAAAATTTCGTCATATGTTCATTAGCACGTTTAATGTCGCGTCATGTATGGGTCTTATATTGAAATGGAATAATTAAAAAATGCTTCATAATATAACTATAAATCTTTCTTACTTGTTTATTTAATTTGATTGTGTCGTTACATCGCCCTAAATGTATGTGCTGTCAACTGTACTTACGAAATAATCGCATTTTTTTTAACAAATATCCAATGTACTATCCACTTGCTTTAATTACTTTTCGTTCCGGATGTAAATAAAATTAACTAATTAACTTAATAATCTCCGATGGCAACTCAACCTCTCCAATAAATATCTCTCAGTCAATACATGTGATGAAATGTCATTTATATTGCAGGTTTAAATTTTTACGTCTCTAAACGCGCGCAGACTGAAGACCATAACGACAATAGCATTCGGACTTTACAATATTTACGGCGTTTTCTTTTTATTTCTGATGCTCTTTGCTCTGTGCGCTTGTTCTAACTTAACTAACTATAATATATAATTGGCGTCATTTTAAATCTAAATTTACTTATGTGAGTTAGAGACAAGTCGTTTTTCTATATATTGTAACATTGTTTATACCGTCTATTGTGTAATGATCATGGAAAGAACTATTTTGTTTTGCGACGAAAGGAAATGTGTTATTATTTACTGCGTTTTACCTATAAAATTGCCGATTTTTAATATAAACTAATATGAATAACAATAGATTTTATAATTCTTGAAAATCGAAATAATAAATAAAATGTTAATAGATTACATGTAAAAAATCTAATCTTACATTCAGTTATTTGAAACACTGATATGTACATGAAATTATTAAAATAAAAAACGTTTAACAATGTTGATCAAATCTTTCCTTAGCATTCCAAATTTGATATTGGATACATTAAAGTGTATCCTGCGACGATCAAAGATGTTGATTGAACAATCAGTTTCGTGAGAGACGGCAATTTTATAGGCAAGGATGTTAAATAAAAATTTATGTCAGACAGATCTTTATATTCTTTAATGTAACTAAAATGTAAGCCGCGTAAATAAAATAAACCTAAATAGTGTGCGTGTGAATAAACAACTATAAATTAAAGCCGAACATTCGTGCACACATGCTCATAAATACGCACACCCCATAGCGTCCGCTAAATATAGTTTATACTTCAAATTACATTATATACAAATTATAACTTGAGAGTTCAATGTCAAACATTTTGGTGTTTAAAATTGGTATTTCGGAGTTCAACACAAGTGACCACATTAATCTAATACGATAACAATCATATCACTTTTATTGCACGTAAGCTGCGTTTATAAAATTATTAATCTGAATAGGTAACGATGTACTGCCAATTGCCTCCAGCAATTTTTGCCTTAGTATTATTAATTAGTATTTCAATAAGTTTTAGTGAGAACTCGGAATTGATAGTTTAGGTAATGTTATTTAATTATACATTGACTCATCATTCGACCAAATCGTAACAAGGGAGAATCGTTTATGTTACATGTGTAACATTCACAAATTTCATGTGTTCTAATTTACAATAAAATTATTAATCGAACTGTTATCGAAGAGTACGCTTTAGACGACAAATATTATGAGCAATAATTTACATACACTTAGTTCAAGTTCTATTCGAAATGGAGTTGTTGTAATCCATGTCCAAGGGAAAAGAATATTTGGTGTCTGAGTGTGTGGATATCTTTGGTTTTCAGGATCTTAATAAAGGTAACAGTGACGTGATTGTTGAGAGTATGATCGTGGTACGCCGTGGAAATTAATTAAGACAATTCGACGATAAATTAAGACTATTGATGATTATATAAATTACATATCGACTTTTAGGACAAAATATGCCGTATTAGGCTAAGACAAGGGTCATTAACTTGAGTTTACCTAATACATTGACCAATAGAGCTTGATTTACCAGAGGCGACTATACTATGTCTCAAAACTTACGCTTACTTGCTTAACATAATTACAATTCAACTTCAAATAAGACAAATATTCTAAACAGTTCTAATAGGAAGTACTATTATAATGCTTTATTATTCACGAATCTGACTTAATAGAGCCAATATATTTAAATGTATTTGTTACTTAAATTAAAATATACTACTACTATATAATACCAACTTAACCCAAATTGCGTGTCCATCATCAGTGATTAAATATGTCGTGATCGTGCATGAAAAATGTGGCGGATATGACAGAATGATAGTACCCGGGCATCTACAACAATAAAGGGATGGACTGTAGGACTCCGTAACCTTAGATTGTAACACCTTTATAGAACATCGCTGCTATTCTTGGTGATATCATGTTTTTTATTGATTTGTGTGAAAACTAGGAAAGATTGCATCATGCTTCCCGTTTATGAGTAAAGAAGTATTCTTAGATGATCGGGGCGCCGCGTCCTTTAGACCGGTTCTCCCATAAGCATCCACTGCCCGTGGAACGAAAGATTCAACGGCTTTTTGTAGTAGCTGTCTTTCTATTTATATATTACATTGCTTTTTGGCTTTTGTGATTACATATTAAGTAGGTATATAATTCACGTCATTCACTTATTATAGATCGTAATTTACTCGTAACATTTAAGTGTCATCAATGGTATTTTACAATATTATAGGTGTACGCAGGCCACCTTGTCGGCAGGACATCGAATATCAGGCTAAATTAATGAGATAATTCTAAGTAACTATCAAAATTATCATTAGATCTAGGAAGGAATCGTAAAAGACTGGTCTGATCGTAAGAATGGAAAGTTTTTGTGGAAAGAGTTGGACTGTTTATTGCATGTTAGGGTAATTTTCAATCATTCATATTATCCAAATATTTAGGTTGTATTTGATATAATCGTAGTATAGGATAATCCGATCTCTCAGGTATTGCATTTTAGTGATAATACTGGCTATATTAAGAAATGGTTTTCAGCTTTCACACTGATTTCGTTCGAATTGTATATAGTTTAGTTAAGTTTGTTTTAAAAAGAATTGTCAATAAATAATTTAGTTGCACTTGATTATTTCGATTCGTGATATATGTTTTTTTCTATCATACATACCTTCATTAGTATAATATAATATGTATGTTGTAAGCACGGTGTAAGCTTCGCGCAACAAAGCGTATCGAACACGCCCGTGTTGTAGTTGAAATAGGTGATAAGCAAACTTTGATTTAAGTCAGGATGTAGATAGATCCGCGGGGCCCGAACGCTGCCGCAGCCAGCTCAACGTGTCGCACGTCACGTGTGTCACGTGCCCCCGCACTCTCACACGCATCCACGCCGCACGCTGCGCTCGGGTCGCGAGAGATCACCTTAAGTCAAAGGAATAATTTACACAACTCGAAGACGCCTCACAGAGTAGTTGTAATATAGAGTTAGAATTCAGTGTTTGTCTTATATCCAACCTAGTCTTAAGTACACCATATGATATCTCTATGTATGCTTGTACCAGAGCATTTTATTTCATTATGCCATAAGTAATTACAGCTTGCAATCGATTGCGTATCGCGCTTGCTTGCCATCTATATACTGTAATAACGGTACGAAATGTATATCAAACTGTAACACACCCATCAAGTGTGACTTATCTCATTAACGTACTGTAAAACTAGGCATTAATGTACGTGAGTAAATAAGGACTAGATCGGCTTTTTGTTTTGTGTGTTATATAATTCTTCCTAAAGGGGTTTCCTCGTGTAATTTTTTTAATTGCTAATCAATTGTTTTGGTCAATAAAAAATTAATAATAAATATAAGTTAATTTTATATTCAGTATTTTCCCCAACCTTCCACAATCGCCTTTGAATTATGAAAATCCCGAAAAATATTAAATAAATAAAAATTCTAGTATAAAACAAATAACTCAGTATGTCTTACCGTTACGCCTGCATAAAACGTGTCGTTATCTCTGTAATATATCATAAAATATAAGTGATTGCATAGATTCACTGTAATGGTTTACATTTATGACTAGTTATCAACCAACTAACGTTTGTATGAACAGCCCTACGACGACGACTACAGACGACTGTAGAGACGACAACGATAACGAGTAGTCTCTCCCGCTATATCCTTTTACCTACAATACAAGTTACCATACAATTTGTATTAAAAATCGACTAAAACTATTAAAGCACATAATTTCGCAATTGGTCGTGGTGTTTTTGTTCGGTCTGTAATTAATCCCTCTAGCTTTTTGTACATATGATAAGTTTTTAATATACACTGTAATTTCTATTATACATGTTAAATGAATACTCAATAAATGTGAATCAAAAATGCTTTTGATTTACTGCTTCTAGTCCCGCATGCTTCTTATTATCTTTAAGTTTATTAAGTTCTTTTATATATTTTTTTTCGGGGCCAGCTTGAGCTGCAGTAATCACCAAGCGAAGCTTCAGACAAACAGCTGCTATCTACTAATTGCCAATACAAATTAGCATAACTCATGTAATATAAACCACAATAGTTGACAATTGAAATGTAACAATGTTTTGATTCAGCATAGATTTTGTTAGGTGCATTGTATCAAGCGCTGTAAATAAGTACAAGAACTCAGTTTTATTTAACTTTTTAATGTATGATAGTCAATTGTACCTTTAAACAGTTTACATACACCAACAGCGATAGTGTTAACAGGCATTCTAACGTATAAACAATACAGCTGGCTAGCCCGATTAACCCCTTTTATTTTATTTTTTTTTATTTTAATTGGTCCTATTCCCGTCCTAATAGCGTGGGTGAGGGTTGGAGTGCCCTACGCAAGACGGAGAGCGTGCCGCCGTGCGTGGGCGGGCGTATGGCAGCCGAGCTGCGTACGCGTCCGCAGCGCCCACACGCTAAGGCCAACACCATCAACCTGCCGCCTACCACGGCCACGCAGTCCACGCCCAGCGCCGGACGCGGTGACGACCGCAATAAACACATCGCGGCGCTGAGCCCCACCTCGCCGCACGCTAATGTAAGTCACGGAAGTGTGTACTAGTCGCCTGTGCCGACACTCCTGGCACATACTTGTTCGACAAATGGGTTATATACTATAATGTTTTGAGCAGCTGGATAAACATGCGATTGATAGGTAGTTTTTACATTAAATTGAGATATCAAAATACTTAAAATAAACAAAAAAAAAAATAAAAGTATTTCTAACATGACATAACTAAGAAAAGTCCCTTAATTAAATAAGAAATCAATTTATACATGATCTACGCCACATTGACAACAATATAGCAAATTTTATAATATTATATTGTACAATAACGTAATAACTGAATTGCAAAAAAAGTTTGTGCAATTCGAAGGGGCTGATAAATTGATAATGTGATAGTAGATAGGGTAAAACAAGATTTCCCCGGCCCGGACCCGGCGAGTGAGATGTATCTGATATTAATTTGCATCGTAGCAGTGCAGATTTATTAGGTATTCATTATGTAAATGATATAATAATAATTATAAATTGTGACTATTACACCTACAATTTCTTGCAATAAATACTGACCTAGGGGAAAATCATAATTAAAAATATTGTAAATTAAATAAGACATATGATTATTACTAAAGACCTCTTGTAAACACCTATGACGGAGAAATTTAAATACAGTATCTGCATAGCTACCAAGGTCATACTGAAAGTTTTTAGACCTGGGCAGTTGGATGCACTGAACGAAAAAAAGACGCCCTCAAAGTAGAAATCTCTATCACCATGACAACGTGTCAGCGCGTACCCTCAAGTGGACTATTGTGTATTTGACTACAGCTCGCTAGGTTTTGATGGGTCCTCCACAGCTCCGACCTAGCATCATGTGGCTTCTTTTTCTTTCCAATAATCATGGAGAAACTTCGAAGAATTCGATTTATGATTCCTAGAAGTTTGAAATGGCTGTAAAAGAGATCACTCAAAAAAGATGGGTGTCAGCTTCTCACAGTGATTTCGTAGCATACAACGATACATATATCGATATTATTGTTAAACAAAATATAATGTATAACAACCTACTTTTTTATATTCTAAACACTTTCAGTTTGATACACGTACATGGTTAATGTATTAGGGTATGCAGAATTTATGAATATTCAATCCGTCCTGACGATTTTCGGTTCGTTAAACGCAAATGATCAATTCTATGGTGACCGTAGAGTTATCATTCAAACGTATATTAATCTAGTAGCCATAGTTTGCTTAATATTTCGCATTATGCTTATATTTTTTTCTAAGGCAAGCTTTGTTTTTTATTTCTTTCCTCTTCAATTATTTGTTGATATTAGTTCTTTTTACCTACCTTTGTTGATACTATTTATTTTTACCAACAGAATTGCATTTCTCTTTACTTCTATTTTGCATGCAATACTATGTTAACGCTTTTTTATATTTTTTGTTGTAGGTATGATATACAGGGGCATGCATTTCTAACATATACTGTGATAGCGGCCAGGTTTGGACACTCGGACAAGACTCACAATGTGTTTTTTTTTTAAATATCGCCAAAGATGACTTTATTTTTTATTCATTGTAAATATTTTAGTTATTGAGTGAACGAGGGGGTGGGATCGGGGGCGTGCATGTAATGCTTGCTGGGAGTTCCGCTTGTGCGTTTTGAGAAGTTATTGATGTGTGTGGCCCGCAGGGCTTATCGAAGCGAGCCTGGGGCCTGAAATTACGTCGGGGCGGCAGTGGTGGGGGGGAACCCAGTGCGGAAGGCGTTGTGACCGAGCTGCGGGCGCCGGAGCTGCTAGAACCAGCATCGGACGCGACCGCGGCGCCCGGCTCTAGCGCGACCATCTCGTGCCGCGCGAACGCGACGCGCGCCCACGCCTCCTGGCGCAAGACCGCGCCCGAGACGCGCGCTCTGCGTCACGGCGGCCGGTTTGCTATGTCCTTTGCTGCTGACGGCCTGGCGACGCTTACTATCCACGCGTGCCGCGCCTCCGACGCCGGCGTCTACTGTTGCCTAGTGAGCAACGAGTTGGGCGGCGTGCAAAGCTCGGCGCGGCTGACGGTGGGTGCGGGCGGCACACCCGGTGTTCCCACAGTGCGAGCGCACCCCGGCGGCGGCCTGGTCGTACAGTGGGACGAGCCGGCGCCCGTGCACCTTGAGTACTGCCGCGTCGGTGAAGGCGAGTGGCGGCGTGCCACCGATACGCCAGCCGCGGCCAGCACGCTCGCGTTAGAGGAACTTCCTGCCGGACAATATAGCTTCAGGTTAGCATTACACTAGTCATATCTCATGCAAAATAATGATTAATTCTTCAATCTTTTAGTATTGTGACTTAATGTCTGATTGCTCGGATTGTAATGTGTGAAGATGTTGACGAACAATATAATAATAAGATACTGTACATTAACAGTAGACTGTAGGTCGTGTCGTGAATCAAGTTAAAAGTGTTCGAGATATGTGTCCGTATAGGTGACCATCATCACATGTATTACTATTGGCGTGTATTAGATTGATGTGCGCGCGCGGTGGAGGCGCGGGCGGGGCGTCTGCGGCGGCGGCGTGCGGCGGCGGCGGAGGCTGGCAGCGGGAGCAGTTCGCGCGACGCTACGCGATCGAGGAGGAGATAGGCCGCGGCCGCACGGCGCGGGTGCTAGCGGCACGCGACACCGGCACCGGACACCGCGTCGCCCTTAAACAGGCCAGCACTCCATTATTCTTACATTACATATACATTGCTTATGTCCCAAAAAAAATGAATCGACTAAAGAGTATCGTTTATAATATTTGCTGTTTAGGTTATTACAAATGAAACTTAATACAATGTAACAAATGTAGGTTGTCGGAGGCCGGGGTGCGGATGCGGTGCGCGAGTACCGTATATTGTCACGCGGTGCGCACGCGGCTGTGGTCCGCGCGCTAGCCCTGTTCGCGGAAGTGCCGCGCGCGGGGGCGCACACGCTGGTGCTGGAACTAGTGGGCGGCGGCCCACTACTGGACTGGGCGGCCGCCGACCCACATGCCACGCCGCCTCGTTACACGCAACGCACCGTCGCACACCACACCCGTAGTCTGCTCTCTGCGCTCGACTGGCTACATTGCAACGAAGTCGCCCACCTCGACATTCGGGTAATTATACAATCTGCCTATATCATGCATCTAGTTGCTCTCTTTTCATATTTTTCTTAATAAATACTCAAATTGACAAATCGTTACCTGCAGAATTGCTAATCGCAATTAAAGTGTTTGTAAACACACGCCCAATGCAATGTGCAAACAATGCAACAGCGTCGCCACAGGGGGCACTGCGAATGCTGCTCTTGTCTGATCACACACTCCGCGATGTGATCATTGTTTTTCCAAGTATTTTATTCTGCAAAGAAATTGTATTATTTTTAGTACTTACAGTATTACTTGTTGTCATAAAATAAATTACTTCCGAATAGAATGTTAATAAGAATTTGATGTTCGTCAGCCGGAGAATATCCTAGTGGAGGTCGGAGGGGCACAGCCGCAGCTGAAGCTTGTGGACTTCGGGTCCGCGGTGGAAACGGGGTCGGGCGCGGGCTGCACTGTGCGTGACGTGCTGCCCCCCGCGCCTGCGCAACTCGAGTTCGCGCCACCTGAGTGCGTACTCGGACGCCCCCCCACCCCCGCCTGGGACGCTTGGGCCGCCGGCGTCTTCCTCTACGTATTCCTTACCGGGGTAAGAGCATTTATTTTTTCAGAATATCCATATGCCAGATATGGCCATAGGCTCGCTACCCATCAATCATATCATGGGACGAAAATCATCAGATGAAATATAGGTGCACTACTTGCACCTCTGTCTCTATCCCTTCGCGGAATATAGGCGTTAGGTATATTTTTCTATACATACATAATTACACTTTTTGTTATTGAAAATAACTTAATAATTTTAATCGGGTTTCCTTAAAAGTTGTCCATAAAAACAATATAATAATTTTACTATATACGTACCATAAATTTTATTATCATTCAGAAACAAGTTTTCTAATAAGCTACTCTTAGTTACTCGACGAATGAAAAAACATTGAATGTTCGTTTAAAATTAATTTATATTCGCGAGCGTAATATTTCGCGAGATTTACGAATCTACGACGACGCGGTGGTTGCGGACGCGGACTGCACTAGATCTGCGACAGGTCGCTGGTGCGCTGAAACTAGGAGTAATCATATCGTTACACGACTCATCATCCTGTTGTTAAGTAATCATCGTATCATAATAGAGCGGGTTTCAACTGCATCTAATCGGCAACGATGTGTCCCAGATCCCCCGACGGTGTTAAATAACTACCATATCCTGATACCGCGCCCGGCTCCTTCATAACTTTGTAGTTTTTATAAAGTGGATTGCAGTTTCTATGCAATCTTCGCAAGAACATATTCACAACACAACATAAAGCTGCAACTTAAATAATTGTCAATTGAATTAGATCATGATGTATAAACATATTAAATGTCAAAATCTCAATATCACTTACAACTAATTTTACGCGAAATATATTTAACTCTGTTTTGTGTTGTCATGTGCCTGAGTCTATGACAACACACAGGCTTGAAGAGTCGTCTAACATCACAATATATGTAGAAAACAATTTCCGACAGTAATGTAATTCAACGTAGGTAATTATAATTTTTAAATATTCCTGTTATATTATCTCTGTGAAACGTGACCAGTTACCTCGTGTAAAGTCGGCCGGAGACGCGACGTCCCCGCCGACGCTGACACTTTAATAGTGCCCATCATTCAATTGTAGCATACTCTTGCTGCCAGTCATACTAGAGTCATGTGAGAGCTCCTTCACACTTATACATAGCTGGGTCAGGTCATAAGTTCGGTCACATATTTACTGTGAAATAATTGACACACACAAACACAAATCAATATTCTAAGTAAAACTTATTTAAAAATGATTTCCGTATTTTTAAAAATAAGTTTCCAACTAGTGCGGCTAGTGTTATCTGTAGCAGCATGTAAGAGATCCGTATTAATATGGACGGCTATTTCGCTCAAGGATGCCTGAAATGACATCAAATTAGAAAGAGACTTTAAGCAGGCCTTTTCCTCCAAGTGTTGCCATATTTTATAAAGGGGGGCAAGTATTCGTGTCATTTGAAATATGATTTGGGCGCATAGCCGAATCGATATAATGCGATAACCACACCTCGGTTTTCTTTGAGCGTCCTCTTGATATTTAAAGATAAATAAAACTCTAAATAGTGCACATTTCTATGTTTAGAAAGGGTTTATGATTCGAATCCAATAAATATTTATGTGAAAAACTTTCAAAATCCATAAGTTTTCGGTATATGACTGAACTTACGACTCTACTAAGTATAGATAAAGCGCTACGACTTTTATTCGTTACTTAAGTCTGACATCAATAATATAGATTCAATAACATAATTTGTT
This sequence comes from Papilio aristodemus, assembly GCA_016277805.2. Lineage (NCBI taxonomy): Eukaryota > Metazoa > Arthropoda > Insecta > Lepidoptera > Papilionidae > Papilio > Papilio aristodemus. The sequence goes on along the minus strand of JAABKM020000025.1, from coordinate 116,721 downwards.
TTTGGTATGATTTCAGCTTTCTCCGTTCCTAGACGAATCGATCGAGGAGACGACGGCAAATATTATCAAGTGCGACTACTGCTTCCCGCCGGAGCACTGGGCGGGCGTGGGCGAGGGCGCGCAAGCGCTCATTCGCGGCCTCCTTGCGTCCGCGCCCGCCCAGCGCACCGCACCGCGGGCCGCGCTCGAGCATCCTTGGCTTCATGAGGTAAGCATGCACCTGGTCTACAAACAACCATCTTATACGTGCTACATGAATCTTAATTCATCTTAGAAAGAGAAGCTAGAGTGTTTGTCACTGAGTTAACAACTACTGAAGTGGTTACTGTTGAGCGCATTGCAAGATGCTAATACATTTAAAGTCAATCACAAATTACGCTGTAATAGTAACATGTATTTTATTTTTAACCTGATCTCAGAAATATGACTCAAACAAAACCGAACTGTATTACAGGCAAACGTTTCATTTAAGATAATTAGTTAAATCACCATTTAATCTTTATTTATACTTATGTGAATGCGTTTGTAAATATTGCAGGCGCCGGCGACGCCGTTGTCGACGAGTCAGTTGAAGACGTTCCTGGACCGGCGGCGGCCCGCAGGACACGGCAACGCGCTGCACTCGCTGCGCTCCCCCGACGACACATGACGTGCCAGCCCCCGCGCCGCACCATACCACCACCGCCACTCACACTGACAAACACACACATACACGTAATATTTACAAATATTAAGCAGTCTATTCACGTTAATTTTCAATACATCAATACAAGTAAAATTAAAATAAAGTCAGAGCGTTTCGCAAACTTCAACGAAGTCTCAGGAACTGATATTAGCATATTAGAACTTAAATTGTAAACGTGAATAGGCCTGACTACTCAAGTGATATACGTGAAATAAATTTTATTTAGGACGACAAAGTTGCGCCCTATATAAATACACAATTGTAAATCCTACATGGGACTACCTCCGTAACTTATCTTACAATGGTAAGATCATAAGTTACGGAGGTAATCTTTCGTGTACTGAACGCACACACCCGACCCGAACATCGTTAGTTGCACTGAATAGGTCACCGAGACGTCGCTCCGCCTCGGTCTAGGCTTAATATTGATTCTTCCAAAAGGTTAACACTACATAAGCTCGTTTACTTTTCAAATTGGTCGAGTTTTCGAAGCTAAATTAGTCAAGAAGTTTTGAGTTCGTCGCCAAGTTTTAAAAGAGATAAGTCAGCGTATCCCATGAGATGGACAGGGGTCGACGGCAATGGGAACTTCGATGAATTCCCGTGCGGCCGATTTCAGGAAAGTGTCTGTGATTTAACCTAACGTAATGTTTCATGCTTTTCCTATTTTAAATGTATTACGTTAACGAACATTAAACTGTATATAATTTTTATGTTACGCTCTAGTTTTTATAATCGTATCTAGGGTATGATCTTGTTTGTGACCAAAATGCAAATCATTGTCGCTTATGAATTCCCGCGATATTTGCAGCGCGACGGGTTATATTGAAAGCGGCGCGCTGCTCACTGCATGCTTTGAGATATTACTCTGTGAATTAGTTAAGTCGAACATGCTAGTTTTTAATATTTGAAATTCGCTATTTCTCATACTTTTCTGGTCATAATGTGCCAATTGGAACGAAATATTCAGAAATAAATATTATAGTGACGATATATTGTGAAACATTTCGGATTGATCAACTTTATAGTACTCGCCGAGTGTACCAGCCTGTACCATTGCAAGCTGAGGACAGCGTACAGTATTAAATATTACTAGCAAGTATTAATGAATTATAGAAATAGCAACTGGGAGAAAGTAGAATAATAAACAGTGTGAATTTTACAAAAACCCCGGTCCCCAGCAATCGACAGTCTCACTACCGTTTTATTATTATGTATTTTCTATGTAAGTTTTTCTAAATCTTCCATTAACTTGATTCAAATTGAAAAAAGGTATAAAAATATTCAATAGTAAAACATTTAGTCTCAAAACAATTTTAAACGTGTTCTAACACAAATTAGCTGCAAATTATAAGATTTCATAACCATAATTAAAATAATTATGTAAATTATACATAATTATTTTTTTTTTACCAAATGCGCTTCCGAATAACGTTTCCTTTAATAAGAATTTTTAAGATACAATTGGTTTCTTATAAATATGTCATAATTCGTACCGTACAGTCGGCGTAGGACGATGTTTGTTCAACTTAAAGTCAGTTCAATTTAAAGTCTCCCACCAAAAAGAAACAATGAATCGTATTCAGTTATAGTCATTGAACTTTATGAACATTGAAGTATTAGTTATTTTCATATGTTCGCATAGTGGATCGCTATTCCAATGTATGTGTTAAGGCAATAATGTATTTGTAAACATTCTATAATAAATATTGTAAGCTTTAAAATTGATGAGTTAAAATCAGACTTGAATTATGTGTGATTGTAATAGAAATAAGTTTTTTTTTTATATTCCTAGTGTTAATGGCACGATGTTATTTATGATTGTGCCGTTTGAAGCAGCCCGAGCTTGGATAGCTGAAATGATAAGTTATCCTACAATACCGACCGCCTTTTGAAGTCATTCTTTATTTCACTTTGAAACATTTATATTAATTTCTCATCGAAACTATAATGGTAATAATGTCGCAAAAATATCAAAATGTATCATTTGTAGTGATTTATCTGATAAGAATAAATACAATATACAATTTGGTGAAAGATAATGTGTTTCATTCACATAAGATTTTAAGTTCCCACAGAATTCTACTCTATAAATTAGTTACACAATTTAGAGATTCGAGTTGTTAAGAAGTTTGAGTATTAATTTGTGATCGACACACAGCGACACATTGTCACACACACACAACAGCTTTCTTTGTTTGTTTTTTTAAAACATTGTTGGACAATGAGAAAATAATGAAGGGTTTTTCAACAAAAACATGGAATTTTTTTAAACACCTTTATTAAAATAAATTAATACTATTACTAATATACAATTTGTTAAATAATACAGATCATTGAAATAATACAAAAATATTTAAAAAAAAACAATTCAGCATTAGTATTAGGTATAGTTTATCCTAAACATAGTTAAATTTAAAGTTTTATCCATATGAATTCTAAAGAGAACTAAAAACAAAGATTTTTTAATGCCTAAATAATGTAGCAATAGTTAAGAATAATACTGATATAAAAAAATCAAAATGAAATTGCTACGAGTTTAGTAAACGGATTTTTTTTTTATTTAAAAAGGGAAGTTGTAATACCGCATTCGATAGTTGAATCTTTTTAACATAATGAATCCTATTTTA
>JAABKM020000025.1:78384-92500 GCA_016277805.2 Papilio aristodemus | reverse complement strand
AGTTTTTTTTAATTACACTTACATTAATCATTTTACTAGACTAAATTGGCCGAAGGAAAATTCGATATTTTAGGAGCTTTTACATGAAGTACAGTTATAATGTGGGCCGTAACTGAGGGTTGAAACTTGTTCTTAAGTTTTTCACTAATAATTAGAGACTAGATGTAAAGTACTTAAAAATGTATATCTTAAGTATTGCAAGGACGGGATGAAACAAATTAGTGACATACAAAAAGCCAATATAAGAAGTATTGTATAGTAAGCGAGAGAGGTAGAGTAAGAAAGAGTAAGCCAGGATCGCGCCAAACAAAAATCCATAATCTCTATCTACCCCTTTGGGTAACAGAAGTGGGCGCATATAAGTTTATTTATTTATGTTACTGAGTTGTCATATTAAGCAAGACATGATAGTGCGTGGGGTATGTACCATGCCTTAAAACATTGCGCCCTTACCGGTAGACGAACTGAAGAACTGAGCGATGTATGCTTGAAAAGAAACAAATAAATCAATTGTACTAAGTGTATAAATTATATTAGACGTAGAAATAATGTAAATAAAAAAGTAAAACCCGTAAACATTAGAAAATTATCAAGATACAAATAAAAATAATAAATAAATACGTTTTAATATAAAGATTTACTAAGTCTTAAATATTGTTCTATATTGTTTGATTACTTTCTACTTTACCCCTTCGATGTGTTGCTAAAAATCATTTACTGTTTTCGGTTAGTTTTCCTCAAAAATAGTATAATATAATAATACGTGTTTATCAAAGTAATTGCTTCTTGCAATAATAATAATTAAAGTTTCAAAAGCGAAACTTTGTCGGCTTGTCTGCTATCATTTGAAATATGAAAAATATGGTGCTCACTTTATCTATGTTTGTTATTTTTTATATAATAAAATATTGCTCTTTGAGACTGACTTAATTTGCTTTCTGCACCACAGAGATACTGCGCTACTTTAAATAATAGGTAATAGACAGATTCGTCTCGTCTACAAGATCGAATGTAATATGTATGTATGTATGTAATAAACATATTAAAAAGAAAGAATAGTGTTATTATGGGAATACACTGTCTCATGTGCTCATAAGTAATGTCACACAGTCAATATCACGAGAGCCGCCAACAAGAGTGGACGTGTAACTGTTGTCTTGCGTGCATTGCCGAATCAGTGTTTGGGGAAACAAATTATAGACATTAAACGTAGGATGCATATGTATGCAGTATCAATAAAAGTACAATCGGTAATAAAGGGACAGTAAACGGCCAATCGTTATTTATCCCATAGCTGAACTGAAAATTCTAATACACAAAAATTTATTAAAATCGAATACCTCTCCCTCTCTACATAATGTCATGTCATTATATCTAGCAGTTCAATACTTTTGGACCGATCAGATCAATCAACTGATTATCGATCAAATAAAGATTTTGAAGATCTCAAGTGACACGCTAGAAACGTAATCAAAGCATATCTATAATGCAGGTGTGAACAACCATTTTTTCGGCAGGGCCACAAAATTTTTTTATATGCAGGCCAAATTCACAGAACCATGAAGATAAAAAAGTTTTAATATAAATATTACATTAAAAAAACACATTTAATACTATAATTATTACATATTTACTATAGGCAAGTCGGGCTGCTTATGTGATGAGATGAAATAATGATTTAAATGCTTAAATCAAAAAAGGTAACCCGAACTAGTAGCGTACGTGCTTGCATGTACAAATAATTCGCAATATATGGCATGATGATACAATAAAATTTTTTTAGAGTTTGTCATAGTTAAACTAGAAATAAGTGATATAAAACCACTAGGCGGGTCGCAGAAATTTCAAATCGGGCCACATGCGCCCCGAGGGGCACTGGTGGCTCATCCCTGCTACAAGGTAACATTTTATGTCGCTATCTACTATCTTAAACGATTTAGGTAAATGTCTTAACATTAAAATTATTGTGACAAAAGTTCCCAAAACTCAATACTATTATGAAAACAATGATTTTTTATTTTACTTTTTCTTCACACCTGACCTGTTCACTTACTATTTTTTGTTTAACAGGTAACTTTTGCAGCTTTTCTTAATACAATACTTACAGTTGTTACTGGCACTGGAGGCTCTCGCCGCGTGCTCGTAGAGTTGGAAGGTGCCGTGGCTGGTGGGGGTAGTGGGGGAGGCTGCGGAGGCTGAAGCAGCCGCCTGCAGCCCCGGCGTGATGTCTACCATATCATCCTCCACCGACGATATAATACCGCGACCATTCTTCTTCCCCTGTCAATATATCTATACTTAAATACCTCACACCTAAAAGGGGTAGGCTCACTTCCAGTTTACCGTACGGGATATGCACCATGTAATGTCCGCGCGTATCAGTATCGGTGGTAATCACATCAGATCGTGAACTGACATCTTGCTTTGCGTTACTACGGTACAGTGCAAATAGTGAACAGTTGAATGGAAGTTAATTTAAGTTTAGGGTTTTATACTAAAAGAAGTGCATGGAAACAACAAAAAATAACCACGCCTCCTCTGATACGTCAAACTGTAAATGATTCGGTCAGTTCACAATTATTCGCTACTTCAGTAAAAATATAAACTGATAATTTATGCAAATTTACAGTGACATATATATGGTAATTATTTTAGGATAATCAATGAATAATAAATAAATTAATACGTAAAACCTGTAAAGTTATCGCAAAATATAACCACTGGCACCGAAACAAGTTTCTTAAAACTATAAACGAAATCATACGAAGGATAGAGTCCGAATTAATGATGCAAAAAGATACATACGTATAAAAAAAATGTAAATTTTCGCTCACCAACCCCTTTTTAAAGTGCATATGTATATGCACAACTTGCATTTCAAAGGTAATGACGCAAAAAGCGCTTTCAATCTAAAATATCCTTATAAAACGTACCAAATATAAATAAAAACATTTCAAGTAAAGTGGCCAATCGAAAAAAACTCACAAGTTCGTAATGTTTTCACTGTTAAAGAGTATCTAAGTTTTATGTTAAAGATAAGTGACTAAATGGCTGCGTAGAAATTAGTGCACTGGAAATATCCTACTGAATGTAGAAAAGTAATGAAATATTTAGAAAATACTACTGTCGGCTGGTACACAGTAATGTTCTGACCGTGTTGTCTCGCGAGTTAATTTTTAAATTTTAAATTTCATCGCGTTTATATTTTGCGTTAACATCTAACGCAAAATATGTATTTAATAAAACACCCAACGTTATGGAGAGTGCTGTTATGTAATCCTGCGAAAAACTATATACATATGTATAACAACACTTGAAACCGATTTACTTTAAAATATAGAGATTTTTATTGTGACGGACTTTGTATTCAATTTAACCATTGAAGTGCATAGACTACGCTCACATCCATACAACAATTCTTAGTCAGATCGCTCAATTGGAAAACTGCATTGAATTAAATAAGGCCCTCAATTCACAAGCGCTCCACTTAGCCGCTTAAAGTCTAAAGCGTAGTCGCTCGAATCTGGGGCTAGACGTCAATCTGCATTGTTGACGCCTAACTCTCCACTTCCACTTTTACTAAATTAATTTTATAACACGAACGATGTTGTTATGGATAAAATCAACGGAAACAAGCAAGCGACCTGTTAAACTCATTGGCATAAAAATTATACAAAATTCTTTTATTTTTTAAATAAGCGATGAAGATTTATTTCTCACGAAAACCAATAAAAAACGTGTGGCAGTAGGAAATGATGAATATGTCTAATAGACAGTGTTTAATATATTTATACGAGTATTTTACTTCCAACTACTGAAGATAATCAGTGTTATTAACGCTATTTATACTCATGCTAGCTGTAATGGCAGCGTATTAGAAAAATATCGAAGGGTTAAATATTACGTAATGACAAAAATTGATAATTGTTTTGGTAGATCGAAATAGTTGAAAGAGTGCAAAAAATGAGCAAATAATTTTTGTTAAACATAGTGACAATTATTCGGAATAAATAAGAATCTCTAGTCCCCATCCTCTTTGCAAACGTTAATTTACGTGGGTTGTTGTTTAAATATTTAAATTGTGTTTTACCTATACTGGCCTGTAATGTGTTTATTGAAAAGTCTCAATCAATAAAATTATTTAAACTTTCGTGAGACATTATAAACTTAATATATAAAAAGGCTTAACTCACATTTCTGTAGTGAAGCCATTTTAATATATTTAGTCTCAATCAATGTCCTGCGTATGATCGCTCGGTAATTGAGATAATATGAATCTAGTATTTGGCGGATGTGATACTGCACGGGATGTAATATAGAGCTGTCAGTATTCGCACTTACATAGAGCCACTCGTCGCGTGACCTTAATCGATGCAATTCACATGCATTTGTATCGCGACCCTACTGCACGAGACCAAACGGAGAATTACAAGAATATCACTAATAAAATATTATACAAGTATCACAAAGAGACGAGAGCGATGACACTGGCCTATTGTAAATATCTACACTTAACCCTCGTATTTTAGATGTTGGTTAAGACTAAACCCACTTATATACACAAAATCTGTGAGAACATAATTTTGTAAAAGTAAGACGAATATTAAAATCATCAAAGGACTGAGGTAAAAGATAATCGATAATATTCTATGGATGTCTTCTTTCGTACCCAAATTATGATTAATTATTCTGTTGTTGTGCCTTGCCTAGCCCTATTACTAATATATCGACAAAAATATCATCGACCTATAATCGAATGTGTTGGACGATCCTAAAAATTTAACCGGGAAAATTAATTAAATAGAAAATTAATATTAGTAGCTAAACTGTTGCCTGGAGATGAATTATAGGACGAAAAGCGGCTACAAATGCAACGGTTTTAATGTATAAAAAATGATTATCAGGCGAAAATAAGCAAGGTTAATAAACTCCATTAGTACTATAAACGAATACAAGTAACATAAACCATATTTACGTGTACGTAAATAAATATGGTAAATAAGGCGGCAAAATTATTTTATTAAAATATTTATTTTATATATAAACTAAATAAATAATCATAAATAATACTCATATAAGTGTAATTTAGTTATATCATAAGTCAAAGGCAAAATAACGCGTTTTAAATAGCATGTTGTCGTTACAACTTACATTAATAACCTTATGGAGGATATGGCGCATAGCCGCTTCGCCGTATCCGTCAGACGAAGTGATTCGATTGCGAACGGAGATTCGCCGTCAATATTTCACAGCGCGTATACTCCAATGAAACGATTGCGCACGACGAACTCCATGCGGACCGAATCTTGTATGAGACAGATAGATGTATCGGACAACATTACAAAAGGAGAACCAAAAATCAATATATCTGGGCTCCAGGTCCTGACATAGACATCCTAGAGAGTAATGATGCACCGGCCTGCGTCGATGCACTGCCTCGATGTTACAATCGCAACGAATATTTTATTCGATATATTTATATACTACATTACATTATTTTTTTTAACTACGGTAAATATGAAAAAAAGTCTAAAGTCCGGTGAAGCAGGAATTTGTATAATTTTGTTGAATAAAGTACCTTGATCCCAAAATTTATTTTTCTTTCTCCAAAATTTTTAACATTTGATAGTTAATTTTCTTTTTTCATTGTTTATTCATTTTATTATTTCATTAGAATGAATTACAACAATGATAAATTAATTGTAATCAAGCAACTTGTCTTCGGTTTATATAGACAAGAGAACAAACTTATACAAATCTGTCAATACCTTAATGAACATTCGATTGTCTTTTAAAACAGTAATTAAAATAACATCGACATAACGACATGCATCCCTAAGAGATCGTCTAGCAAATATAACTGGAACAAGTTAGGATGGTATCGAGTCCCTAGATACTCGTAGGATGGAACAGGTGTTAACAGTTTGGGCGTATCATGCGCTGTGGAAGATGCAAACCGACTATGCGCAGTACGACTGTACTTGTTTATGTTTACGAATTTCTCAGATACACCAATCATGTATCGAGAGTTAGGGCCAAACATTTAAAAAGGGACCAGACAATCGTCGGCAAGTGCGCTTTTACCGACGGTGTAGCAATCGATCAGCGAGACTAATTGCAGAGGGCGAGTATCTCAACCGGGGCCGGCAACTCATATCCCTTCGGTTCCTTTCGGCCAGTTCACTTATTTTAACCAGGTGAGCAATAAGCATTTATTCAAATTTATTCGGCTAGTGACATTTATGCAGCTCTAAAATGATTTCTTTGTTTAGTTAAAAGCGATGACTGCGTATAGTTTACAATGTATGCTACAAATACTTTATGCATCGTTTTCAATATTAGAAGCAACAAGTATTTTCTCATGTTTTGTTTTACATGTTGTAAAATATTTCTACTTTTTTCCCATACGTCACCGAGCACAGATTTAAAGTTTTAATTATATCTCCATCGTTAAATAACAAATTTAAATTTAATAAAACATGATTTTTGCAAAATTTTCTCAAAATATAAATGAACTGTCTAGGGTGGCTAGTGTCTATAAAATGATAGAATCCATGAACATCATAATTTAACCCCGCCTTGAACCGAACATTATCGATCCATCATAGTACAGTATAGAATGTTATTAAAGATATAGATAATAGGTTTAAAGAGACTAAATTTATCTAAATGTTTGGTCATAATTGATGTGCTATAGAAGCATAGAAGTAAAATTTAAAACTAATTTAATTCGTAGCACCAAATGTAATGCTTCTCTTTGTTCTAAACTGATGATATATAGTATATCATATAAAATATATAAATAAATAAAAATTGAAAAATACATGTTTGCTTATAATCCATGTGGGTAAAGGTGCAGACATTTTTTTTTCTCGTTTAATTTTTTTTCTTAATTTATTACATAAGTATTTGATTGTTTTTTCAAATTTTATTACGAATGTTGTTGTTTAAAATTACATATTAATTTTATTTAATTATTGTCATAAAAAGTCGTGTTAGTTACACTATTTGTAACTCAAAATTAGCTAAACCGATTTGGCTGAAAATCGGTGGGGAGATAGTTTAGAACCAGCAGATAGGATACTTTTTACACCGTTCGTCAGCATTCCCGTGTGACGTGACAAGTCACTATGAAATGTGGCATAACAATAACGCATCTGACATAAAATAACGCAGTTGACAGCTAAACGTAATTTTGTTAAAAGTCAACCAAATAAACGCGGCGGGTGAAATCGCGGGATATTGCTAGTAGATTATAGAAATTGTTTTTTAGTTTATATTAAAGTCAGACTGATTTCATTTTAGAGAGATTAACTTAAATTAACTGTTAATTAATAACCGCTTCTTTGCTATGGTAATACAGAAGTAAAAAATAATTCTAATTTAATGCATACACCTAATACTTCTACTTTACTCTATTTAAATAAACTTATAAGACGATAAGCTACATAAAAAATAAGATATATAAATAGAAGAATTCTTATTTGCATATGAACAATGTTCACCAAATAGGTGAGGAAGAGGGGCGAACAGAACATAAAAATTTTAGTTTTCTTTATATTTTAATTTAGAATTGCGTAAAAGTAACGAAATCATTTAAAATAAATATATGTAAATTATTTTAAGAAATGGACAGCGCAATTATTTCGGAAAATTATAGAATATTTAAAATCACACAGCCAAAAAAGGCGGGGCGGTAAAAACGCGAGGCATTGCTAGTCATAGATATAAGCATAGTATAGAAACACTTCTTACAATTTGTGAGTATTATTTATGAGGGCATGCTTGTAGATAATTATTTACCTTTTTGTAAACGGACTGGTAGGTTGCTGCCATTTTGCTCGCTGACGATTTCAGCGGGAAACGTTCCATATTTACACCTGTAACAAAAATATAATTTCTCATAACAGCCCGAAAGACTTAAGAAATCTTCGTCCTATTCAAACAGTATATAAAGCTTGCATCTAGTCGAGACCTAAACTACAAAAGATGCAAAAATGGCAGAACTTGTCAATTTAAACTGTTAAAACATAAAAATATATTTTCTTTATAATTTTAAAAATACTTTGAAAGGGTATTATGAGTAGGGTGTAGGCATCGCTGTGTCGGCGCCGGTAAAGAAACGGTCTAGACACGACCGGCGGGCTTTGACTTCGACTTGTCACTAAGCCACCGCCACTTGCCATTTGTGATTTGTAATACAATAGACAGCACTTGGATTCGCACAGGGTAACGGATACAGCATCTCTCTGGCAAATTTATTATATTGTGGCAAATATTAGGAAAAACATGTGTGAACTTGAGTGATACACGAGTTCTGTGACGTAATTAATAGTTAAAATGATATATACATATAAACATATGAAAAAAAATTATAACTGGTACATTTGTATTTTGTAGTTCAAATTTATAAACAATGCTCCAAGCCGCAGGTGTTACATTATCAAGATATACTTCGACAAGCGCACTTCCTGTGCAATAAAAGAGTAAACAAAAATTATCTACTAGGCAGAGAGTACCTATTGTTGCAAACTGTAACGTACCGACTGTATGCTTTATATCATGGATGCACAGACCGCGGCCCGCATGCGGCCCGCCGACCGCAAAAATAATACTCTCGTACATATGAAAAATATTGAATTTTATTCCAGAATAAAAAAATCAATTCTTTATTGTTTAATTACCTATACTTCTGGCGGCCGGCCCGCCATCAGTTCATGATTTGCCTATCACACAAACAATGCCCAGACTGGAAATCGAACTTACAATCAGAGGGATAACAACCCGATTCTATAAACACTATTAGGTTCTTGTCAATTTATTTCCATCGACTTGAACACTTCACGGTGTTTTTAATGAAGGCATACAATAATAAGATGATTCATGCGTTCTTAGTACAAGCAATAGTCAAATCGTATAGCACTCACAGTCGTTCTGAAAAATGTGCTGATGCAGGTGTAATGGAAGCGTCATGTATGGTTGCGATGTACTCGCAACCGTTCGCACAACTCGTTCATTTGCTCGAGTCACCCGAATCAGAGTAGACGAATTTTGAATCGTTCAGAGCATTAAAACATAACCGTGATTATTGCCTTATAATTGCTCCAAATTATGTAAGTAAATATTCTTCTATTTACAACTTTGTTGTTGACAACATTGATGTCAGCTATAAGTCGAGAAAACAATTTTAAAATGCAAGTAGCACATGTTTGACTTGTGAATGAAAGTCCTTTTGTTTCTATTTTTTTTTCAAATTTGTTTTCTTTCTGATAATGTTAACATTCAAGTGACATATAAAACGGTTAAAACGGACCAGCGGCTCAGCGTCAAGAGCGTCTGGTTGCTACTTAGTGGAATTTGAAATCGATCCCTTATGGCGTCTATTGTAAAATGGATGGGTATATATGTCACAAATGCAGGGTAACAAGATGGCTGAAGATGTTTTTGCCGTTCGCTATCAATATAAAGTCTAAGATCCGCTATGTAGTGAAAGCAATTGTTTAATTTTTTCTTTACAGAAAAAAGTTAAATTAAGTTTATTGTTTTTATCTTGTTGTTAACTAATTACCAACATTATCTTAATCTAGCAAAGATCAGATTTTATTTTGTATTCTTGAAAAATATTTTCCCTATATCCTGCCTTCGCAACTCCACCTCATAACTTCTAAGCACTTTATTGTATATACAATTTTGTTACCTAATGCTGTCACACTACAACTTCTTTAAGCATATTAAAATACCCATAATATGTACAAAGTTAAATGTTTTACAAAATATCTCTCGGGAGGTCCATAGCTACTCCGGCAGCCAGTCCGGGCGGGGTAGCCGGTTTAATTCCTTATTGTTTTATTCCTATTCCTATTATACTTCCTATATTCCTTATTGGTTTGACACACAAAACATTTTATATCTGCTCACTATTAAATCTAGAAGGCCATGAATTAAAAACATCAGTAAGTTTGTTCGATACACCCATTCACATTTTGTCACCTTTTATTAATTTTTAAGATTACTCCATTTCTATTCTTTTTGCTATAAGTTTTATATCATCTATTATTTTTATTCAACTTTAATCTTGATTCCTTCACCTGGAAATACTTTTTTTTTAGTAGTATGATAACAATTTGAATAAAATCCAAGGTCAGCTACTCCCTCCTGCATTGAACAGTTTTTTTTGTTATTTTTGATTATAGATTTTAATTTTTGTTTTAAATTAAAGAAGGATAATTGTAACTTGATGCAAATCTGTTGGTTCACACTGAGAATATAAATAGAAAAACAATCTTTGATATTTAATACCTCATTGCTTATTTATTCCTCGTATCATACAATAACTCTCAATAAATTTCTTATTAAAACATTTTTGTATTTAGAAATAAATCTAATTATTCTTTCTCAGTTCTCATTTTGTTTGTAAAATATATGAAGCTAGATTTCTCTGTTTTGATTTTACTTCGTTCAGAACCGAACCTTCTTTCAGAATTACTTGTTTCGCATTCGCTAACACTTTTTTGATACAATGCATTGTAGGAAGCCAAGACTGTTAAATTAACTAATTGCTTATTTTATTAAATCAAATTGGGTAATAATATTTATACTACAATTACAATATATTAGACTTTGATAATATTTGTTACACTTTTTGTCAGACAAGAAATATATTTTGCAGAAGATATATGCAGAGTCTTAATCAAAAATAGTGTTCAAATGAATATGGTGTCAAGATCATATAAAATTTTTGTCTACCTTGATCACATTCCGTTTCCCTTAACTGTGAATGCCATTACAACCAAAAAACTTAACAGAATTTGTTAATATTTATTACTATATAATATTATTATATGCAAGCTACAATACGCAACAATATGCAAACTCAATGAGGTATTTAACAAAATATATATATTTTACTGTTTGAACAAACCTTAAAAGTCAACTTTTTTCTATAATGGTATTTGTCTCAATTCCTAAATACGAATTAAAAAAGTGTTTTTCCTGTTTTTAAACATTACATTTCTTTATGAAATAAAATCATAAATTTGTGAAAAACATAACCCCAAAGAACAACGCCTACAAGTTTAAAAGTTTTAATATATAGATATATATTATAAAAATAGTAGTAAATTAAACTTGAAAATTAGTGATGTGAAGTAACATTTCCACTTAATTATTCCAAGCATTGATATAGCCTATATTATGTAGATTGAGTAATATCGGAAACTTTTCAAATGCTAATATAAATAAAAAATTCTTATACTCACAAACCTATTTAAGGATGCACATTTCATAACAAATTTTGTAAGAACCAGAACTAAAATAATTAAACCAAATCGCAGTGATAAAGCACCGAATTATAAGACGCAGATAAACATTCTTTACTGAAATCAAAAAGTTCTCATCCGCAGGTTCGCTGTGGATTGTGAATTTGTAGATTAGAAAGCTAAAATTACGATTTACAAATGACACAAACACAGATTGTCAAAAAAAAGACAATTTTGCAGAAATGACATGACAAGACAGCAAAGGTATATAATTGCCACTAAAAAAAATATAAATTTTGATCACGTAACGTAAAACGTTAGATTATTAGTTTACTTGTTGCTTTGTTTCTCACTAGCATATTAAATACTGACGGATAATTACTCCTTCATAGACACTCCTTAAGAGTGGAATTATCAACCGACTATGTTTAAAATTGTACATATTTTCATAATATTTGAAAGCAAACATTGTAGTGTCGAAGAGATCTAGATTCCTTAATATTATTATTTAAGGTCTGATATAATGATTAGAAACAGGAAATAAGGAGCTTCAAAACGTTCTTGACATAAACAAACGAGTCTCATTCTATCTGCTACCTACACAATCCGGAATTCCGTTTTGTTTTTCATTCTGCAAAAACTGCTGCCAAGGTGAATGAGATGTCTGAACCGCCCGCACCTTATGCAAGAGCGACTTAAAATATCTTGAGGCTTGTGAAACCTGGTCGTTTACCTACTACAGCCTCCATTACAATGACTGTCCCACCAGTGCATTTATGCTGCAGTGGCTGATGATCGTAGCAAAAGAAAGAATTAGGCTGATCGATTGTAGCATCAGCAGTTCGACGATGAGAGCAGTGGCCAGAGCGTTAAACGCATACTGGAAATTTTTCAAGAGGGCGTAAATGGCCCTAGAAGTTCTGAGGAATAGAAACCGAGTTTATTATGAAGCTTGAAAAGTTTCAGTTAATAATTTTAATAAAGATTTGCTATTTTCAAATTGCCCCCATTTGGGGTTAGGCCCCACATTGGGAAACACTGGTTGGTATAGACCGAGGTTTTTTATATACAATTTTTAAAAAAACTTTGGAAAAGCAAGAAAGCTAAGTAGAATCATTGAAATCGCAATACGCGAAAGCCGAGCAATGGTAAAAGGAGAGGCTAACCGAAATATTTGAAGTGGTCATCAGATTAAGGCAAGGGGATGCGTTATCACCCATGCTATTCAATCTGGCTCTCGAACATGTTAAGACAAGTAATGATTCTGAAGGAAGGAATACAATTTAACGGACTGCATAGGGTGATAGGCTACGCTGATAACCATGCTATAGTAGGAGTGAAAAAGAGGATGGAGTGAGGGTGGCAGAAGTGTTGTACAGGGAAGCAAAAAAAGTTCGACTTAGAATAAACGAAGAAAAAACCCAAGATATACACGTGCGTCGGTACAGGAATACGACGGTGCCGAGACATGACTTAAGAGTTGGTAACAATGTTTTAAAGAAGTCTTAAATTTAAATACCTGGGCTGCATTATAACGGATCAAAACAACCGGGAGGAAAAAAATTTAAATTCGAGTACAAAATTCATTGTAGTGCAGCGTTAGCTGCAGGCGCACTAAAATCCGCATTTATAAAACGATCATCAGACCGATCCTAATGTACGGGTCCGAAGTCTGGACACTGACCAAACTCTTAATAACAGAACCAAAAATATTAAGAAAAATCCTAGGGCCAATGCGAAAAGAAGACGGAACGTACCGCATTCGGAAAAATGTGGAAATTGAGGAACTAGTGGCCGAGTCAAGCATCATCGGAGAGACTAAAGCACATAAACTCTGCTGGATAGAAGAATGGATACTTAGGAGGGACTGGCTGAAAGCCAGTTGGCCATCGTATCGGTGGATATATGAGTTCAAAAAAAACCTGCCTGAGTTACAAGTCGAAGACTGGTGGGAGATAGCACAGAATCGAGAAAAGTGGAGGAACTTATTGTCGGAGGCCAAGACCCACTTTGGGTCACTGATCCATCCCAGTTAGTTAGTTTTTAGCTTAGTTAGTGAATAACCAAATACAAACATCTGATGAATAAGGAAAATAACTAATAGGAGTCTCTGGTTTTCTGGTCTTACTGTCATTGCACAGTAGTAAAGCTTGCAACAACATCATTTGCAAGAAAGAAATAAGGCCAATAGGCTTTTTGATTTATCCCACTCTGTGTCCTTCAAAGGTAGAGAGCACCTGCAACTCCTTTGCTGGTTGCAGATGTCTAGAAATAGCGGTTTCTTAACATAAGGTGTTACCGCTTGCTCAGTTGAATCGTATTAAAAATTTTATATCTACCGCCAGAATCCTGAGGCATCCACAAGCGGCTTTCCTGCCATGGATCCAGCAGATGGAGAGCTGCCACCAGAGCTTTTCGCAGAGCCTACAGCAACTGTAGAAAACGTTCAGTTTTCTGCATCGGCACTTCAACCGTCTGCTTTAATAAATGAAGTAATAAAACTTTTTTATTATGCGATAAAAGGAGTTATTTGTTAAACAGATAAGCGGTATTTTAAAATCGGCACATTTCAGTATCTTTCATAAAATGTATGTACTTTTTAAATTTCAACAACGTACTTGCAATGAACGCTACTCATAGACATTTTCAATTCCTTTTCTGTTTGCATATGTCTTTTAGTAACGGTCACTTAATATAAGGTGTACCGCTTGTTCGTTTGCATCATATTATTTAATAATAAAAAAAAATGAGTAAGGTTAAAGATTTTATATCTACCAACAGTATCCTATTGCTGAGGCGTCCACAAGCGACGTTCCTGCCATGGATCCAGCAGTTGGAGAGCTGCAACCAGTGCTCTC
>JAABKM020000025.1:61820-74306 GCA_016277805.2 Papilio aristodemus | reverse complement strand
ATGGCTTGCAATTATTCATTGTAATTTATCTTCAGAAGTAACAAAGAGCAAGTATATCTTCAAATAACATAATTCTTTATTGATCTTATTCATACTGTCTTAAAAAATTAAAAAAATACTCACAGAAGATAAAAAAAGTTCAATATATTCCAAAACCATCCAAAAACACTGAATGGTGTCTTCTGTACAACAGTCCCATCTGAAAATCATAATTTAAAATCTGTTAAAATAACATTAAAATAATTGAGGAAGAATATAAATTGTTATTGCCGCCATGAAAACATATATTAATTAACGAAATTTACGGTAAATAGATAAGTTGACAATGTCCAATGTTTTGAATGAACTTGTTCTGTTGTGCAAATGTATCAACCGTGGCTGACCTTGTAGAATACCCGAGGGAACTAGTCTGACAAATAACATATTGCATACTCCATTCTCTTATCTCCTTTTCCCTATTTACTATTGTCGTCTTATACTCTGACAACTACTATTAACATTGTGGCTATTGATGAGTAATTACCTCAGACCTGGATGTGTAATCAATAGACAATGTGTATCTTGCTAAGGCAATCATAATTATTAAATTCAGTTCTATACTTATTTTAATCTTATTTCCAATTACTTTTTTTTAATAAAAACAAACAATATAGAAGAAATAATGAATACATATTTACCTCCAGTTATATACGCCATGTTTCTTGATTCCAAATCAAAATTATGTAAAATGATAACGTAACAACTAATAATAAAAGCTGCTCGCAATCATATAATGTAGAATATTACAATTTTAACAAAAACGAATCAAGTACCCTTTTTAAGTTACCTATTATTTAACACGTACGTGAAATAAGTCGTAAGTATAAATGACAATGATAAACGTCATCAATTCATTAAATCAACTCTCAAAAGGAAGAATTGTTGCTAGTTGATATTTTAATTGTTTTAAATATACAATTTACAATGATAAAAATTGACTGTGTTATTTTTATTTTTTTTTCCTAATCTAAGATATCGTACATGAACCGTTAATTTGAAAGATATTCTGAAGCAAACGTGTGACTGTAATACACGTCATACATGTAATACACGTCCAGACAGACCAAGAGCAACAACTATTAGTGAAAAAATTTACAGAATGATAAAAAGCAAACTTGTTATAGTCTTAACTGAAACAAAAATCATTGCAAAGTTCAACCTGGGTTAAACCTAAGTTAAACTTGTAAGTGCACAATAGCCATAGGTCCGGGGTTTATGTTGTAAGTAAAATATACCCAGAATAGCAGAAGATACTAAAAATCAAACTTGAAAATTTTTTTGGTGAAGAATGTCGAAAGAAGAATGTCGTTATTTTGTCAGGCATTCAAAAACCAAAGGACGAATATATAGACGAGTCTTAAATATGAAAATAATATTGTTAACATAACGATAGAATACCTAATAATCATATAAATTTACCTAGAAGTTGTTTCATTTGTTTTAAAATGTATTGAAAGCTTTTTCTAAGTGGCCAAATACTTGTGCATGGTACTGTACCTTGAAATTTATTGGAAATGAAAAATGATATTTTTTGTTTCTTTTAATTTCGTTTTAATACAAACAAATGGCAATTTCTTTTAGTTTTAATGTTTTATTGATTTATCATATAGTTTATGACTTTAGTCTATGAGAAAATACAAAATTTTATAGATACCATTTTGTACGATTGATCGTCCGACATTTACGGCTTACCTGACCGCGGCCACCATTTATCTAACTCTTAATAAATTAACTGTTTTTAAGTACGAATACTAGATCACGATCGCAATGTCCTAACAATTTAATGTGTTAATTTTGTGTGAATTATGGTAATTATCAATTAAAGTTAAACATTTAAAGAATAGACAAAAATTAATAGTCCTCGTAAAAAAATATATTTAATCTGTGAAAGTGGATTGTAAGATCGTTACAATTTTCCATTCATATTCCATCCATATTCCACACTTCATGGTGGCCGTTTAGAAAAGGTAGTTTAAAATACATATTAAATTAATTAGCTTATATCATTACATAGACGTAAATCTTTAAAAGTGTTCACCCTCAAGCAACAAAATGTCTTTGAGGAGTATCCGTTTAGTTACTTTTGATGCCACTAACACTCTTCTAAAGTTTAAAGTACAACCGTGGGAGTATTACGCTCATGTGGGTCGAGATTATGGATTTGAAGGATGTGATGAAAATTTAAAATCGCATCTACTGGACAGCTACAAATTCATGTGGAATAAATATCCTAATTTTGGTAAAAACCACATGAACTGGGAAGACTGGTGGAGGCAAGTGGTAAAAAAGACATTTGAGGGACAACTCCCGAGGAATGCCAATGTCGAGGGCTTAGCAAACCAACTTATAAATGATTACAAAACTACAAAATGCTGGTATGTGCCAAATGGAAGCCATGAAGTGCTAAACTACTTAAGAAATTGTGGAGCTTTCGTAGGTGTGATATCTAACTTTGATTCACGCCTCGTTGAAATTTTACGGAATGTTAGAATTTACTACAAATTAGATTTTGTCCATAGTTCCTACGATGTTGGTTGTACAAAACCAGACCGAGAAATTTTTGATCATGTATTAATGAAAGATATTGCAGGCAAGCCCAAAAACTTACAGCCTGAAAATTGTCTTCACATAGGAGACGATCTTGAAAAAGATTACAAAGCGGCCAAAGCCGCTGGATGGAATGCACTGTTGATATCAAATAAAAATTTCGATAAAGAAGATGTTTCCAAAGATCATGTATTTGAGAACATAATTGATCTACGTATGGCCATGATTACGAACAAATTAAATGTCTCTTAATTATATCTCAACATTTAAACAAGCAACTTATCTCCATTTGAACTTCATGGTAAATAATCCATTGTAGGAGTATTAATCAAGCAGTTACACATTTTTATTTTTTGTGTTATAAACAAAAAGGAATGTTCAAAATTCATTACATTTCTATTTCCTTAGTTCCGATGTACCATTTAAGCATAGCTCCTATCTCTGTTAAAACAATAGTTTTCAATTCCACGGATGACAATAGGGTTTGTTAACACATTCTATGCCAAGAGAAAAAATGCAGTTTCCTGTCCAGGCCGTGTCGGTCAGTGATGGTTGAGATATAGACTTTCAGTTCAAGCCGCGTCAGTCAGTGATGACCGCATGTTACGAGGGTTTTCGTTTCGTTCTTACAGGCCGTTTGGTGGTGCTGTCAAACTAAATCTCATATTAATTGACCTGCATGGCCCTCTTCTAACTATTCCATATCAAGTTGGTTTTTGAAAAAATTAAGACCTTAGAAAGAAAAACAACAATTAACATTTGAGTAAAAGATAAATGCATATAAGCAAAAAAACAATTTAGTAAGTTTTAAACAGATTAATAATTTTTAATAGGCCTAAAGGGAAACTTCACTGACGGCATTGGCGGAGAATGTGTTAACATCTTGAAAGCATTGTGTCTATGTATACTTTGTGAATACTTATGTGTAATCTTATTGAAAATCATTTATCTTCCAATTAATTTAGACTGCAATTTGTAACATTGTAGTTTTAAACCTGTTGTCATTTTTATAAACTTTCTTTTTTTAAGCAAAGTATGTTATCGGTTTTAGAAAAAGAAGAAATGGAAATGTGTATACTCATTAGATAGATCACCAGTCTAAAAAAATCTTTAATTGTAATGTGTAATTGTAGTTCAATGTGACAGTACCCACAGTAGTTGTATTGTGTGAGCTTCACATAAGTATTTCATATAAGTATATTTCAAGTGATAGCCCTCTTTTTAACTCTCATTGTTTGATTTACTCCTCAACTCCATACAAAGATTGTGAGATTCCAAAGTTTAAATATAATGTTTCGGAAATTGGCTTAGAAATAATTTAGTTTATCGAAATTTCTATTCATTAAATGAATATCTTAAATTTCATAGGTATTAAATTGCATTTGTTTACTTGATAAGTCATTTTTAACTGATAGAGATGTAAGATGAGCCGTGTACTTGTTAACCATAGTATTATGTACTCTGTAGTTGTAAGATTACAATTTTAATTGACAATATCATTTTTAATACAATCTTTGTAGTCAAGCTTTAAGGTTTGGTTCTGAATTATATTTTGTATGAGTAAATAAAAGTTTCTATGTCCATTTCTACTTCCTTACTCTGTTCACATCTTGTCATTCTAATGTTTAATTTTTTTTAGTCAAAATACATGACAGAAATAGTGAAATGAGTAAGCAGAAGTTAATCATTGCTAGTAATTGGTGAGATTGAGCTCTTTTAAAAATATTTAATGTAAAAGAAGTCTTTTTATTTTGCATAATTAATATGAAAACATCATCCTAATTAGCAATAAATTATAATAGTTTGAAAATTTTAATGCCAGTATGTAAAAGTAAAAAATTAATTGTAAGCTGAAGAAATTGAAAGGCAATCGAAACAAAATGATAATTGTTAATTAATTTTTGTTTGTATTAAGTATTGTGATATTTACGGTATTGTATCTTAAATGTATCTCTTAATTTTGTATTCCTAAATTTGTATTAAGAAAAATAAAAACAATAAATGTGTGAATCAAATTTTTCGTTTTAATGACTTTCATGAAACAGGTGTTATAAGTGATGTAATAAACTTTTCATACAAACTTGAAACAAATGAATGAGACAAACTAGGTCCCATCAAGTAGCTATTACTCCAAATGCTTGTATATGGTACTTCCAGTTACTGTGTCACCTACTTATTTTTATGTTTGTTTTTATTTACTATATTTGAATTTATTCCTCCATAATTTCCTTAGACATTATTGATAATAAAAACCATATTTGTTAAAGTAAATGCGCCAGTTAAAATAAAATCCTCGAATTTTTACCATTTTCCCAAATTTACTTATTGTGAAAAAAGAAATTAGCAGAGAAAGCCTTTCTTAACATCTTATTATAAAGAAAACAACCCTCATCGTACCGAAAACTATTACTCTAGGTTTATCATAGGCTAAGAAAACAAGCATGGCCTCCTGCTTCTCTAGCCTAGCTATTGAAATGGCAGGAAGTTAGTTTCGTGGAAAATATCCTCCTACAACACCACCGCATTACGAAAATTTTACTAGGATTTGGAATGTCTAAACGGGTACTATTACTCTTCTAAATGCATGGCTCAATTTCAAATGTAGAGACCAACAGCTGTATAGACGTTGAGATATTTCTTATTTGGCGGAACTGACTCAATTTATTTTAATTGTTGTGAATGGATTAAATGGGTTATTAGTTAAAGCAGAACAAAAACGAAACCGTTTATGAGTTGATGGGGATATTGTTGGAGAGTTAATAACAATAAGAGATTAATAAAAAGAAATTGCACGCGTTGTCAATATCATTATATGATCAATTCCCGCTCGAACAAAAGTAGGTATGTCATCAAGTGGCTGTTTTCCATTGTCCTCCCAGTTCCCAGGAGAAATCCAGCAATATCTTTATTTTATTATGTATTTAGAAATGATTTGATTTTTAGATAAACTCAAAAAGTATTGAAATGTCTTTAAGAAAGCTTTCTCTTTCTACCAGCGAGTAATCTGAGCTACTTTTTTTATTATACAAACCACGCGAGCAAAGCTGTGGAAGCTTACTGATGATTATACAATACAACAACAAATGTTTAATATTTTCTACATGGGTTTATCTGCTTCGTCAGATCGATACCGTACTGTGCTATAAGAGCCGAAAACAAAGTTTATCTGACCAGTCGCGCATTTATATTACGTGCGGCTGCAATGCTAAGGGTCGGGAAAAATTATATTGGATTTTTCAACTTGATATCAGCCCGTTGTTTGGAATTTATGCCCGATACGGCGATAGACCCGCTCCTATCACGTTATGGGATGGCGAAATGTGGGATCATTTGTCTGTTATATCAGATAATTATAATGAAATATTCAATCAGTAAAATATGGTTCCATTAAAAAAAAATTGGTTAAAAATGATTTACTGATTATTTTCTTTCATTTTAATAAATACTGTAATAAATATTATACTTCAGACAAATTTCGTTGGCAATAATTTTTCATATGGCAATTTAAAAATTTGCTGCGCGTCCATGTCAAGGAACTGAGTTTTCGTCTATGTAACACGGGATCAATATATATTAAAAATGCGAATTTTTCACATAAATTTTTATTAATAGTTATCCCGTTAAGCTACAAAATTCAATCATAGAGTTTGAATCGTGTATATTTCCTGCCACTAAAACAAGAAATACGTGAACATTTCATTGCTATTACCGAGAACATATAGAAAAGCAGAAAAGAGCAATGATGGGGTCGTCCTTTATCCCTGACAATGTGAGGTGTTCGAAATAGAGAAAACTTTGAAATACATATTGTTTTGAACATTATGTAGTGTGATTGTAGTGACTTTGTTTAATTTATCGTGTTTTAAGTGTCGTTTTTATAAATTTTAGTGTTATTATGTGGTCGAGATGATGTGGTTTTGTGCAGCGGTAGTGGCCGCAGTGACAGCTGCTGTAACTGTGAGCGGGGAACAGGTTATGCTTCTTGACACTACAACTGAGGATACGCTCAGCTGGACGCGCTTTCCGTATGGTCTTCAAGCAAGCACACCAGGATGGGTAGAAGAATCCTACACCAATTTCGAAAAACAAATTAACTGGCGATCATATGTGGTCTGTGATGTAGCTCATCACAATGTCAATAATTGGCTGTGGACACCATTTATAGAGCGCAGAAATGCAAACAGAATATACATTGAGATCAAATTCACTATTAGGGACTGCTCACTATTCCCTGGAAATGCTTTGAGTTGCAAGGAAACATTTAGTTTATTGTATTATGAATTTGATGTAGCTACACGTGAACAACCTCCTTGGGAACCAGAAAGCTATAAATTGGTAGGCCGAATTGCTGCTGGGGAAGGTAGATTCAATACAAACTCTGAAGTTGATATTAACACTGAAGTAAAGAGTATTGCTGTAACAAAAAGAGGTGTTTACTTTGCATTTAGAGATCAAGGTGCATGTATCTCTATTTTGGCAGTAAAAGTCTATTATATTACTTGTCCTGAGATAACAGTTAACTTTGCTAGATTTCCTGCCACTCCAACTGGCAGGGAAGTAACTGTCATAGAGCAAGCAAATGGAACCTGTGTGGAAAATGCAGAGATAGCCCCAGGGGAAACATCTCCAGTTTACCTGTGCAAGGGTGATGGCAAGTGGACATTACCTAGTGGTTCATGTAAATGTCAAGCAGGCTTTGAACCTGACCACAACAATCAAGTGTGCAATGAATGCTCACCAGGAAAATTTAAATCACATACAGGAGATGACCCATGCATTTCTTGTCCTGATTACTCTGAATCTGCAGCTTATGCAGCAGCTGAGTGCAAATGTGTTCCTGGTTATTACAGATCTAAAAAGGACCCAAAAAATGTTCCATGCACTCAACCACCATCGGCTCCTGATAATCTTACAGTAACTTTTGCTGACCAGTTCTCAATATCACTGGCATGGCAACCACCTCATAAAAATGGTGGACGCAGTGATGTCACTTACAGTATTCATTGTTCAAACTGTGGACCGGGTGTAGAGTACCGACCGGCCTCTAGTGGCTTAAATTCAACCAGAGTAACTGTAATGGGACTAGACCCTGTAACTGAATATAAATTTCAAGTATTTGCCACAAATGGTGTTTCAGAACTCACTGGTGAGGCACCTAAAAGAGTTGAGATAACAGCAGTAACCGAAGCCTCTGTTGTAAGTGTTGTCTCAAAATTAAGAGTCTTGAGTGTTGAAAGTGATAAGTTATCATTAGCATGGAATCCACCTCCAGTTGATTTAACAGATCCAGAAGACACAATAGAGACTTATGAAGTAAAATGTTTCCCTAAAGATAATTTAGAAAAAAGTCCCAATTCTACAATAAGAACCACAAAAGAGCCACATATTACAATAATGGGACTACAAAGAGATACTGAATATGGGATCAGAGTAAGAGCTAAAATGAAGCGTGGTTGGGGAGAGTTCAGTTCAATTGTATATGCACGAACTGGATCTGTTCTAGAAACAACATTTGTAGGTGAAGAAGAAGGTGCCCAAGTGCGACTAGTCGCTGGGGTTATGGTTGTTGTGGTTGTGCTCTCGGTTGTTGCTATAATAGCAACTGTGCTCTTTTTGCGATCAAGAGGTGATGATGAATGTGATAAGAAACAGCCAAGTGATTGTAATGCTCTGAATTATCGAAGTGGAGAAGTATACACAGGACCAGAACGCCCAACAAAGACAAGTAGCAATGCTACTACCCCTCTATTTGCAGGAACTGGGTCTAGAACTTATATTGATCCACATACATACGAAGACCCTAATCAAGCTGTAAGAGAATTTGCTCGAGAAATTGATGCTTCTTGTATTACAATAGAGGCCATAATAGGTGGTGGTGAATTTGGTGATGTTTGTCGAGGAAAACTTAAATTACCAGCTAGCTGTGGACAAGAGATTGATGTTGCTATTAAAACTCTGAAACCTGGATCAACTGAGAGAGCTAGAAGAGATTTCCTAGCAGAGGCATCCATCATGGGTCAATTTGAACATCCAAATGTAATATTTTTGCAAGGAGTGGTCACAAAATGTAATCCAATAATGATTATAACTGAATTTATGGAAAATGGATCTCTTGATACATTTTTACGTGCCAATGATGGTAAATTTCGTGTTCTGCAATTAGTAGGAATGCTTCGTGGTATTGCCACAGGTATGCAGTATCTATCGGAAATGAATTACATACATAGAGATCTTGCTGCCCGCAATGTTCTTGTTAATTCACAACTGGTTTGTAAAATTGCCGATTTTGGCCTGTCGCGTGAAATTGAATCTACAGCTGATGGAGCCTATACAACACGAGGTGGTAAAATACCAGTACGATGGACTGCACCTGAAGCTATTGCATTCAGAAAATTCACTTCTGCAAGTGATGTCTGGTCAATGGGCATTGTTTGTTGGGAGGTGATGAGCTTTGGAGAGCGTCCTTACTGGAATTGGAGTAACCAAGACGTGATTAAATCAATTGAAAAAGGTTATCGCCTTCCGGCACCTATGGACTGCCCGGAGGCTGTCTATCAACTGATGTTGGATTGCTGGCAGAAAGAACGAACCCACAGACCTACTTTTGCAAGTATTGTTAAAACTTTAGACAAACTAATTCGTTGTCCTGACACTTTAAGAAAGATTGCTCAAAATCGATCTGCCGATCCTCTTGCTGGAGATACACCTGACTTGATTCAATTTTCTTCTGTAGAAGAATGGTTGGAATGTATAAAAATGTCTCGATACATTGAAAAATTTAGAGCCGCCGGTATCATGGACATGGACGCAGTAGTTGATCTTACAGTTCAGCAACTGTCTTCTCTGGGTGTTACGCTTGTGGGGCATCAGAAAAAGATCATGAACAGCGTACAGAGTATGCGTGCACAGATTCGTGTCAGTGGCCCATATGGTTTTCTTGTTTAATGTCAAATAGAGACTAATTTATATATAAAATTGTCTAACGAAAAAATAATGCAATTTGGTGGATCTCGATCTTTCATGATAACGTGATTCTATTACAGTGATTTAAATTAATGAAAATGATGCATTTTGTATATTTTTCTAAAAGAACTGTCATAGTTTTAGATATAGGAAATAACAATCCTTACCCTAGATGTTAATGAAATATAATCTAATTATGCTGTTTATAATTCTTTTTTTTTACTGAAATTGTTTTATTTTTGTGACATGTTACTTGATTATTTGACAAATGAAAATTGTATGAACTTTTGAATTACTGTTGCAATACATTAAAAAGAAGCTTTATCATTTTACCGTCTATTAACACTACAACGAATCCAGAGCTATTATTATTTATAGTTATTTTAATGCCTTAAATTTTCTTTTAGAGAATATGAAATGCAAACTAATTATAGAAGTAATTTTTCTTTCACTTCAACCGGTTATAATGGGCAGCTATTCCTCAGGACTGATTTGTAATTATTATTGTGATGATTTTTAGTATTTATGGTTAATTTTAGTCCTTATTATAATTATTACTTCTTTTTCGAAACAGAGATAAAATTCAGTACTATCATAACATTGTATTTTTACATAGCATTAATTTCAAAATATAATAGTTTTGATATCTTAAAGATTTCTCTTGATCTTAAAAATGTCCTTAGGGTAAGAGGTAATTCTCAATAGGTTTTTAGGTACATTAGTACTTCCATCTCTTCAGATGGAGCTTTGATGTTAGGGCAACATTCCTTAAATCAATTGTCATTTTAAAATAAGATTATTCAATGTAGGTAGCCAAATTTGCTCTAATGATTTTGATGTAATTATGTTTATTAAAATTTTTAATTATGAAAAGTTGGGTGAATGACAAGGTATATTATAAGTCTGTTATTCAGTTTTGACAGTTTTTGGTTGTTCATTTAATAAGCCTTTTGTATTTATGTCAATGTGATTATACTCAAGTACTTAAATATTAGATCACACACCTTCGTTTATGTTGCATGTACATAACGCTGATTATTTCAATTTAGTATAAAGTAACTACTTTAAAGTACATTAAAGCTATACTGATGTATTCTTTACATAGCAGTTTTTAAGTTAAGTTTTTTTAATGTCAGTGGTGTGTTCTAACTTTTCTATTGATTTTTATCATTAGAAAGCAATTTATAAAATATTTTACATAACTTGTGTCTAAAAAATCTGATCAAATGTGGTTTGGAACATACACTGCCAATGTAGATCTAAGAGCTTTGCCTGTTATTATAATGTTTTCATTATCATTATGGTAGAGGAAGTTTCCAATAAATTGTGTTTATACCGTTTACTTAATTTAAATTATGGAGCAAATATGACCAAAAAATTCATATTAAAATGTTTGAAATCAATGAACTACTCAATATTATTTTATTTAATTGAATTAATGGTTGATAGCACCAACAACTTGAAATTGTATTCTAGTGAACCTAAAATAGAAATCCGTTAAAGACTTCATCCTGAAATGATGAAAATATTGTTGCAAATATTTTATAGTGTGATCATTTTATGTTTAAAATTCAATAACAAAAGTACAAGAATATAATTTCATATCTAGTTTCGTCCAATATATATCTGTACAATTTTATAGTAAAACTTGTTTTATCCAAAAAAATATTTCTGTTTTGCTGAAATAAAATAGGATATGGTTTTCGAGTAATGAGTCGTACACATTGACCCATATTTCAGTCGAAAGGAATGTTTACAGTTAATTATTATTAGCCACAAGTTGCTGTCAATTCAATACAATAACTTCATTAAACTGATTTTCTGCCAAAGTATTTTCACACTGCCATCATATTGTGTGTATTTAAGAGATTTTTCATTATTGTGATATTTTAGAATAATCGCGTATTTATTACTTTGAAATTTAGAGCACATAAATATCCCTATATATCTTATTTTTGATTCAAATGCATCATTGAATAATGATGAATTGCTTTTGTAATTAATATAATATATTTTTTTTATGAATTTTTTTACGATACAGGTATCAATTTAAATCTGCTCACCTAATTTTACTTTCATTTAATTATTGCTGATAATTTAACGAAAAATTGCCATATTATGGTTTTAAAAGGAAGATTTTTTAAAGTAAATATTCTAATCACACTTATACAGAAACTGTTATCACTGTTCTGTTATTAATTATTGATTACGTAAATTAAATATTATTATAGATAAAATAGGGTTTTCATTAAACTTGAGCAGTAAATACATATATAATAATTATCCTTTTACAATAGGACTTTTAGTCTTCCAAAAGAATTTTAGAAATATTTGAAAAAATGTAATTCCATGGTCTTCATTTTGTCAATTTTGATTATTTGCGCGACCACTTATACTTTTTTTACACGTCTTTCCATGTTCAAATAAACATCTCAAGTACCTTAAAAACAACATAATTCTTATAACACCAATATTCTCTCTACAATTAGGAATTAATGTATGTATATTTAAGGGTCAACATGTTATTTACGACCTCTTTTTGGGTGTTAGTTAGATTAATGATCAATATTATAAAGTAAAGGAGTTTTGATACATTAGATGGAGAATAATAATTTCAATAGATATACAGATTTTAATATTCATTAATCTGGTATATTGTTGATAGAGTAGTGTTTGTCTCCAATTATGTAACACGTGCAGAGTTAGGTACAATTTGTATGGAAATTCATTAATTAGTATAGCGCAAAACCTCTTTTGTTAAATGGAAACTCAAAAACAGACAGATGATTTTTTAATTGTAAGCTTAATTTTCGTTTTGTAAATCGGGCATCGATGTGTGTATCTGTATACAGTAATAATGTACGCCGGAAGCAATAAAAAAAACGCCTATGTAGAATTGTCTTTCCTGATTGTTGCAGCTTGAATGTTCAGGCAAGG
>JAABKM020000024.1:110106-129645 GCA_016277805.2 Papilio aristodemus | reverse complement strand
CCCTCTGTGTCCCCAGCCCAATGAGGTTGGGGGGGGATCACGTAGGGCTCGGCCACGACCGCAACGTCAATTCTCCATTCCGCCAGGACCTGCATGACCAGGTCCTGCGCGCGAGCGGAGTGGTTGGCGTTGGTCTGCAACAACTCTGTGTGCAGGTGTCCGGCCATTTAGGACACCTGCATATCCTCTGCCTCTGCCATTTCGCAGTCGGCGACAAGCGACGATGCGGGCGGCTGGGGAGGGGCAGGTGGCCTTTTGGGCGCAACCCTCCCCTTCACAGTAGGGGGCACGCATTTGGTACCCTCATAGTATGCGGGTGCGGGCGCCTCGTATTAGCGCATACAGCGCAGTTGCGAGGCGCCTCGCACTCAGCCGCCTTGTGCCCCTCTTTGCCACAGCGGAAGCAGAGTCTGCTGTTATCCGCCTCCGCCGGGCAAAGGACGCGTGTGTGGCCCAGCTGCATGCATTTAAAGCATCGCAGCGGCCGGGCCTTCCATCGCCTGGAAGGTGGCCATGCACCATCCAATGGCCACCTTCCCCTTCGCGACGGCTGCCTTAGCAGCCGCCGCAGGGCACCTCAGCATCGCCGTGCTGCCTCCCCAGAAGCTGGGGCGTATGAAGCCCACCCGAACTTGGTCGGGTGAGCAGCCCCCAGCCGTCGCCACTTGGACCACCAGCTCTTCGTGGGACACCGACTCGTCCAGTCCAGTGACTTTGAGGTCTACTAGCTTGGACGGACGAGTGATGTCCGCCATGGATCCCACTACCTCCACGAGCTTGGTGGCCAGGCGATCGGCCGTCGCCTCTGGGGTTTCCCCCCCACCTCCATCAATTTGGATCCGGTCGCGCTGGTCCGGATCCTGACGGTCTCAAGGCCGAGATCCTGGAGCCTTATTGATAATTTGGCTTTAGCCAGGACCTCGACCATGGTGGCGGTCACCGCTTTCATCGCGCTCCGCAACGTTTACGTGTGTAAAAATTCAAAGTGGTAGGAAAATTTTTCCAAATAGGCCGTGTGTGGTATCAAAATACGCGAAAATTACCACGGACACGAGTGTGAAAACAGTTTTTTGAAAAAGTGAACGGAAAAAAAACGGCAAAAAGTTCACGAACTTACACCTTCAAAAAATCATATCTCAAAAAGTAAAGCAAAGACCTGTATATTTTTTGGCACCAGAAGATAGCCCTCACCGAGACCTACATCCTGACACCTTTTGCTGAATTTTTTCGCCTGAAAAATTCGGAGAAAATGGGGAAAAACTAAAACCACGTGGCCACGTGGTATTTAATCCAGGTGTGCTGGAAACACCGGACCTACGCCATTTTGAAGAGGAAGATTAGGAGAAGGAAACCCTGGTTCCAGAAAAAAAAAAAGATCCGACCACTGGGGCCGGAGATATCAGCCTGGGAAGATCATACAATTTTGTGCAGTTTTTCAAAAAATCATAACTCTTTCAGACGATCGGTAACATAGTGTTTTTAAAATTGCATCCAATCCGGCGTCTCAAGACCTAAAAAACGAGGGGTCTCCCAGATTTTTTGGACCAGGACTCCCCAAGAAACAAAATTTTTTGTGAAAAGTGGCGAACAAAGGAACATTTTCAGTGATATAAAAAAAGGACTTTTTAGAGACATTAAGGTTAAAATAAGTTATAAAAACATTTGAAAACAGTGTAAAAGTGTTACAGCAAGGACTCCAGTAAATATAAACTGTAAGTTTCAGCCGATTTATATGCAAAAAACGCAATATAACAAGATATAAAAGAAAATATAACGGCTTGTAAAAATCGCCATAAATCACGTAAAAATCCGTAAATTGGGGAAAAAATTTAGACGTAGACTTTAAGTAAGGCAAGACCTACAAATAGAAACCATAAAAAAAAACAATAAAATTCAGACATAAAATTTTTTTACGTAATTTCAGTTTCATTTTTCACTTTTTATATATGGAATTTTTCAAAAATTAAATATATTGCCCCAGCCTCAAAACTAAATATTCTGCAAAAATTTTTACAAAATCATTCATATTTCAGCATATTTTTCAGTTTTAAAATTTGTATAAAATCTTTGTTATATAAACATGTCTTGCCTTCTTAAATACATATTGTAAGGGTTATTGCCCACAATATTAGATATAGTAAACAGGTTTATTGACCTCTGTAGATTTAATTAGTTATTAATAGTATAGACTGTGTTAAAATTCTCTAAGTTAAATAAATAAAGAAAATTAAGTTAAATTGCAACTGACTAAGGTAATTAATATTAGATTAAAAAAAAACTAAAATTAGAATAAACTAGACGAGATGTTTGGCTTTCGCACACCCACAAAAGCAGACCGAAAAGCTCAAGAAATGGGGAAACCGGGAACCTCCAGCACTGAAACACCAGTTAAAAAGATCCCCGCAAAGGGCGACCATACCAGCCAAGGGGAGGACAGGAACGGACGACAGGCGGAAGTAGAGGCCTGCTCTCCGACACAGAGCATGGAGAGGACCACAAAGGAGCAGGAAAAAAGAGAAAGTACAGCTCCCATTGAAATACCATACCATAGGCAAAAATGCACCTAGCCGCATCAAGAAACTTGAAAACGGAAATAAAGCAGGGAATCACACAAGCTATAGACAGATTGTATGAGGTCATGAAGGAATCGGAAAAAAGCAAAGAAAATAAAAAAAACCATCAGAGGAAAAAAGCAAGAAAAAAGGGAAAAAAACAGTAAAAGAAAAAAAAAAGAAAAGGAAAGCAGTAATAAAATCGAATCTAGCTTCGAAAAAACTCTAGAAGAACATGCGAAGCTAATAAGAGAAAGCAACATGAAAATAAGCGAGCTAAAGAGCACGATAGAAAGATACGAGGAGAATCAAGTCAGGACATATGCTAGCGTACTGGCCCAAGGAAAACAAACAAGGCCACAAGAAAAGAAAGCACTGCACTCAGTTGTTGTTACGTCCAAGAGTGAGTTAGACACAGGGGACAAGGTTATAGACAATAAGGAAAGCGGTTAACGCGAAAAACGGAGATGTAGCAGTGGAAAAATCAGGAAGGGCAGAGACAAGAAAATCATAGTAGGATGCAGAACAGAAGAGGAAAAGAAAAAGTTGAAACAAAAATTAGAAACAGTAAAAGACCAGCTCAACGTGGAGGCTATGAAAAATAAAGACCCACTAATTATCATCCGAGACGTCTTTAGTTACAACACCGACGAAGACATACTAACAGCTCTGAAAAACCAGAATAAAAATATATTCAAAGACCTTAACGAAAAAAGAAATCCGGAAATCCTGTACAGAAAGAGGACAAGAAACCCCCATACCACGCACGTTGTAATGAGGACCCCACCCGCAATTTGAAAGAGATTGGTGGAAGCTGAAAAAGTACAAATCGACTTACAGCGCGTCAGGGTCGAAGACCAGACCCCGCTGATCCAGTGTTCAATGTGCCTCGGATATGGTCACACCAGGCGCTACTGTAAGGAGAAGAAGGAAAAGTGCAGCCACTGCGGAGGCGCGCACAAAAAATTCGACTGTGAAGAATGGCAGGCCGGGACAGTTCCCACCTGCTCAAACTGCAAAATGGCAAACATGGAAAGAGCAGATCATAATGCTTTCAGCCAAGAGTGTCCTGTGAGAAGGCGCTGGGACGCTATAGCGCGCTCAGCAATTTCTTATTGCTAAGGTGGTCGCGGGGACCAGTTGCAACAAAAAAGACGGAACCCACCAATATCGCGCTCTTCAAATAAATTTACAAAGAAGCCAAACAGCAATGGCTGAATTAATGACAGAGGCGGCAAAGAAAAACCTAACCTTTGCCATGGTGCAGGAGCCCTACATCGGCCGTATAGGGGAGGTGAGACAGTATAGTGGCGCTAGAGTTATCCAGTGTGCGCGAACACCAGGCACAGAAAGGGTAATAAAAGCAGCCATTATACTGTTCAACGACACCATCAACATCACCCAGTACCCGGAGCTTACGACTGAGAACATCGCAGTCGTTAAGCTGAGAACCGGGGCCTGGGAGATAGGGGTGGTGTCGATCTACCTTGAAGGAGACAAATCGCTGGAACCGTATATGGAGGATGTAGTGCGCGCCGTGGAAGGGTTAGGAACGAGGAGCGTGATATTGGGGGGGGGGGGGGACGTCAACGCGTGGAATACGTGGTGCGGGAGCAGGAGGACGAACAGGAGAGGTGAGAAGATCGAAGCGCTACTGAATCAACTCGACTTACATCTACTCAATAAAAGATCAACACCTACCTTCGACGTCACAAGAGGAACTGAGAGATTCACTAGCTGCGTCGACATCACAGCCTGTTCAGCAACCCTGCTCGGAAATATAAATAACTGGCGATTGGATGAGAAGATAATAAATTCGGACCACAAGGCCATCATATTTGAAATTAGTATGCAAAAAGCGAAAGGTATAGATATAGTAACAACTACAAGAATCTACAATACAAGGAAGGCAGACTGGAACACATTCAGAGAAAATCTTACAAAAACCTGGGAAGAAAATAATATTAACATCAGTGAAATTAACAAAATTCAAGAACAAAAAGATCTAGATCTAGCAATAGAAAACTACACTAAAGCCATAAAAGAAAACTGCGATATACAATTCAAAATAAAACCAAAGAATAAAAAAAAAAGTAAACTTACCTTGGTGGTCCGAACGTCTGTCCAAAATGAAGAAAGAAGTCCTGACAAAGAAAAGAAGAATTAGATGTGCAGCACCTGCACGTAGAGCGTGGGTGATAAAACAATACCTCCAGGCTAGGACGGAGTATGAGCTGGAAGTCAAAAAAGCACAAACTACCAGTTGGAAAAACTTCTGCAGCCAACAAGAAAGGGAATCGATGTGGGATAGCATCTATCGAGTCATGAGCCGCACGACTCAGCGACAAGAAGATCTCCCCATCGTCAAGGACGGGAAAACACTTACCAACGAAGAGTCCGCAAGAGTACTGGCTGAAGGCTTCTTCCCTGAAGACACGGAGCATGATGATGAAGAAATACACACGGAGACGAGGAACAGGGCCCTGGAAATAAACAAAGAATTAATAAATCACACGGACTATCCGCATCTCACCAAAGACGAACTTATTTGGGCCGCAAAATCCTTTAATCCTAAGAAGGCTCCAGGGATAGATGGCCTTACGGCCGATATCTGCCTAGCTGCGATCGCACTCGACCCGGAATTGTTTCTAGCAATCATACATCACATGACAATGGCACATTTCCCAACACCCTGGAAAGAAGCAGTTGTGGTAGTTATACGCAAGCCAGGAAAGGAAGACTATACGCACCCAAAGTCTTACCGGCCCATAGGGCTGCTGCCAGTCCTAGGGAAAGTCTTCGAAAAGATGGTCGTACACCGGACCAGATGGCACATACTGCCGCATATCAGCCTTAGGCAGTATGGTTTCATGCCACAGCGTAGTACCGAAGACTCCCTCTATGACATGATGCGACACATCCAAAATGAGCTTTCTAATAGGAAGCTCATGGTGGTAGTGTCGCTTGACATAGAGGGAGCCTTCGACAGCGCATGGTGGCCAGCCATTAACACCGGACTGGCAGCGGCCCACTGCCCGGTCTACCTGAGGCGGATTATCGACAGTTACCTGAGTAACAGGATAATCCGCCTCAGGTATGCTGGGACAGAGTGGGTACGCGGTACTACTAAGGGATGCGTACAGGGATCCATTGGTAGACCCACACTGTGGAACATACTGCTGAACACGCTTCTACTGGACCTGGAAAAGAGAAAAGAAAATTGTTACTATCAAGCATTCGCAGACGATATCGTCATAATTATCTCTGGAGATAGTACACAGGAAGTAGAGAATAGAACAAATGGAATTCTCGACAATGTACGAAAATGGGGTGCTGTAAATAAACTCAATTTTGGACCACACAAAACGCAAGCGATGGTAATAACAAGAAAAATTGAATATGACAACCCACGATTGTACATGGACGGAGTGAACATAAAGCTTTCAGAAGAGATTAAGATACTCGGCCTCACAGTTGACCGCAGGCTCACGTTTAATACACACGTTAACAACGTGTGCAGAAAAGCGCAGAGCCTGTACGGTCAACTGATGAGAGCCGCAAAGATTCAATGAGGACTAAATTCGGAGATAAGAAGGACGATATATACGGCCGTAACCGAGCCCATAATAATGTACGCATCCAGCGCATGGGCTTCAGCCACGCTGAAGAAATCAATACAGAGAAAACTGAAAGTAGTGCAAAGAGGCTTTGCCCAAAAAATCGTCAAAGCGTATAGAACGGTGTCGCTAAACTCTGCACTGATTCTAGCTGGATTACTCCCTCTAGACATTCGAATCAGGGAAGCGGCCGCACTATACGAGACAAAAAAGGGACACTCTAGTAGTCTAATTGGAGATACAGAAATTGAACAGAAAACACATTGGGCGAAACTAGCACATCCCGCTGAAAGAACAGAAGCAAACTTCACATGTTTAGAATACAATACAGAACTACCACAGGAAGGATGCAAAATCTACACTGATGGTAGTAAAATTGAAGGAAAAGTCGGAGCAGCCTTATCTATTTGGAAAAACACATCCGAAGTTAAAACAAAAAAACTAAAACTATTAGACCACTATTCAGTTTTTCAGGCGGAACTGCTAGCCATCAACGAGGCAACCAAACTTACCCTCAAAAACCCAGAACAAAAACAAGTAAGCATTCTCTCGGACTCGCGATCAGCGCTTCAATCAATAAGTATATTTGAAGGAGGACATCCGCTAGCTAACGAGATCCGGGGGAACATCAAACGGATAAAGGAAAAAGGAGACAAAATAGATCTCTATTGGGTCAAAGCACATATTGGAAGGTTAGGCAACGAGCGCGCCGACCAACTGGCGAAGGAAGCTGCTCAAAACCTGAAAAAGAAAGCTGACTACGATAAATACCCGGTTTCATTCGTCAAGCGAAAAATCCGTAAGGACTCGCTTGACGAGTGGAACCGGAGGTACCAAAATGAAAGCACAGCATCCGGTACAAAGCAATTCTTCCCTGATGTAATCGTGGCATATGAACAAATACGACAAATAGAGTCAGATGCAATATTAACACAGGTATTCACCGGGCACGGAGGAACAGCCCAATACCTACATAGATTTAAGCTTAGAGATAATCCATATTGTAATTGTGATGATGAGACAGAGCAAACTGTCATGCACATAATAACTGAATGCCCTATGCACATGAATGATAGATTTAAAGTAGAAAATAAGATAGATTTTAAGATAAATGATGTAAATATAATAGAAATAATGAAACAAAAAGAAAAAAGGCAAATATTTTTAGAATTTTGTATAAAAGTAATGAATAAGGTAATCAAAAACAACAAAAATATTGGAAGGGGAAATGAAAACATTAGCTAATTAAATAGATATAAAATTATAAGTAAGAACAAATTAGCTCATAGTTTCACATTTACACTTTCACAGTACATTTAAGTTAAATATAAGTAAAGATTGTAAACAAAAATTTTTCTTGAATAAAAATCTTTCAGATACTGAGAATGTCTCTGACATTGAAGTCAGAAAAGTTCCGGACGGGGAGCTGAAATATCACCCCCACCAAAAAAAAAACCTAACCTAACCTAACCGGGGAGGTGAAACAATATGCTGGCACTAGAGTGATCCAACAGGTGAGACCACCAAACACCGACAGGGTCAATAAAGCTGCCATCATATTGTTCGACGAAACCATTAATGTCTCTCAATACCCGGCACTCACTACTGAGAACATCGCAGTAGCGAAACTGAGGACCGGTGATTGGGAGATAGGTGTGGTGTCGGTCTATCTCGAAGAAGATAGGCCACTGGAACCCTATCTGGAGGTTAGAAGGCGCGCCGTTGAACAGTTGGGAACAAGGAGCGTGATAGTTGGGGGGGATATCAATTCCTGGAACACTTGGTGGGGCAGTAACACGACGAACAAAAGAGGAGAAGAGGTTGCAGCGCTATTCGACCTACTGGAGTTGCACCTCTTAAACCAAGGATCCAAACCCACATTTGACACAATACGAGGAAACAGGAGATACACCAGCCACGTAGACGTCACCACCTGCTCGACACCCCTTCTCGGAAGGATCGAAGATTGGCACACTGAGGACAACACCGTCAACTCCGACCACAAGGCAATTGTATTTAATATAAACTTAGAAAAATCAATAGGCACAGACATAGAACGAACTACCAGATTATACAATACAAGAAAAGCAAAATGGAGCGAATTTAGAGAAAAACTAGAAGAAATATGGAAAGAAAATAAAATCAATGAACAAGAAATAGATAAAATAGTTGAAGCTTACACACACACAAAGAAATCTGTGAAACCTGTTTCAAAAAAGCACCCAAGAAAAAGAAAATACAATTGCCTTGATGGACCGAAGAACTTACAAATAAGAAGAAGGAGGTTGGTGGAGGTGCAGAAAGTGCAGAATATCTTGGGCATCGCCGATCCGAAGAGACTGGGTGATCGAGCAGTACTTACAGGCAAAGAAGGAATACGAGCTGGAAGTCAGGGCAGCCCAGACAACCAGCTGGAAAGCCTTCTGTGGAAAACAAGAAAGAGAGACAATGTGGGAAGGAATATATCGTGTCATGAACCGCACCAAGATCAGAACAGAAGAGATCCCTATAGCTAAAGATGGCAAGACTCTTAACAACGAAGAGTCTGCCAAAATCCTAGCCGAAAAATTCTATCCAGAAGATCTTCCATCAAACGACGAAGCAGTACACACGACGATCAGGAACAGAGCTTCTAAAATCAATGAAGGACCGCAAGAAGATCCCTGCTACCTACCAATGACGAAGAGCGAACTCCTGAACGTCGTCTCATCTTTTAACCCCAAAAAAGCCCCAGCAATCGACGGACTGACAGCTGACATCTGTAGTGCTGCAATACTAACAAAACCAGAAACTTACCTAGCAATAGTAAACAAATGCCTCCGCCTAGCACACTTTCCCACCATCTGGAAAGAAGCAGTTGTCATAGTCCTGAGAAAACCTGGAAAAGAAGATTATTCAGATCCAAAATCCTACAGACCCATAGGACTACTTCCAGTTCTAGGAAAAATCTTTGAAAAAATCATCACACAAAGAATAATATGGCACATATTACCCCACATCAGCACCAGACAGTACGGCTTCATGTCGCAGCGCAGCGCCGAAGACGCCCTCTGTGATATGATGCAACACATTAACAATGAGCTTTCAAACAAAAAGCTCATGGTTATTGTGTCGCTGGACATAGAGGGCGCATTCGACAATGCGTGGTGGCCTGCTGTCAAATGCGGACTGGAAGACACGAGATGTCCTTTATACCTAAGAAGACTTATGGATAGTTACTTCGATAATAGGAAATTCAGAGTCAGGTACGCCGGCGCAGAATGGGTTAGGAAAACCACCAAAGGCTGCATACAAGGGTCGATAGGAGGTCCCACCTTGTGGAATGTACTCCTAAACCCACTGCTCAACAGGTGTCGATGCCTTGCAAATTTCTCCGTGACCTGAAAAAGAAAAGAAAAAGTGGTTAGACACAGCAAAACAAAACACATGTATGACAAAATTAAAGTAATAGAGAAAATAACACAGATTAAAATTTAGATGAAACAAAATAAAAATAGACAAATAAAATTTATTGGACATGTAATAGAGATATTCCGAATTTTATAAAACAGTATATTAATAGTAAAAGAATAAAAAGAAATAATAAATATATAATAATCAAAGATAAGTATATAATCAAAGATATTGTATTCCAAAATGTAATAAAGTAAAATATTTTTCAAAATTGTAACTCAAATTAGATATTATTGGCGCAGACAAATTAGGCATTATGTAAAGGCAAAATTTGCAAAATTTGCAAAAAAAAAAAGCAACAAAACATGGCAATAAAAAATATATATGAAATATAAAAATATAGAAGAAAAGTAATCAGAACAAACAGCAAATAGGCTAAGTTGTGAACTTGCTTGAATATAATATATGTTATATAGAGAAAAGTCACATACTAAATTGTAATTGTCAGCACCAAACAAAATTCTAGTCAAAATTTAAACTCATTTCATTGCACATTTAGAATCAAAATTGAAAAAATTTGGACAAACAAATTCTCTGACTAAGTCAGAGGGACGTACTCCAAACCCGCCTAACCCTACGGGGAATACAGGCTTCAAAAAAAAAACCCACTGCTCAAACAACTAGAAGACACCGAGGACTACTGCCAGGCCTTCGCGGATGATGTCGTTCTGATTTTTTCGGGGGATAACACCTATGACATCCAAAGGAGAGCTTCGATGACACTCGCCCGTGTTCAGGAGTAGGGTGTCATAAATAAGCTGAACTTCGCGCCTCAAAAGACGAAGGCGATGATTATTACGAAGAAGCTGAAGTATGACACCCCAAGCCTAAACATGGGAGGGGTAGACATCGAACTCTCCCGAGTTTCAGATTTTTTGAGCTGAAAACGACCCCAAAAATTGACTTTTTATGAAAACCACGTGGCCACGTGCAACCACTTCCAGTGACTCCACAGCAACAAACAATACACCATTGGACAGGTCTCGACGAGCCCTATCCAACGACACCCTGCCCATCCAAATCGGGCACCACCAGCCGGAGAACCAGCCAGAAGAAAAAACCGGAATTTTCAAAAAATCATATCTTCGCCGGAAGATCGTGGACATACCTTTTTTATGACACCAATAGAAGCCCCCCATAGTGATCTACAAACATTGTAAATTTCAGATTTTATCAGTGAGTACTTTTTAAGTTATAAATAAAAAATAGTGAAAAACGTAAATCATCAAGTGCAAAATGACCTGGTCATCCGATCCTCCATCCAACCCTCGCACCACCTGGGGCCGACTGCCTGGAACGATTTAAGACCAAAACCAACCAAATCGGACCTGAAACACCAAAGATACAAGTGAAAATAGACTTTCCGTACAAACTCATCGTTCTAGTATAGAAAAACTTAATTTTAATTTTTATTCAAATTCAGTAGCTTTTCAAAATAAAATATTAGACCCACAGCATGACGAGAGACATGTATTTGCTAAAACTAATTCAC
Source organism: Papilio aristodemus (assembly GCA_016277805.2). NCBI lineage: Eukaryota > Metazoa > Arthropoda > Insecta > Lepidoptera > Papilionidae > Papilio > Papilio aristodemus. The sequence goes on along the minus strand of JAABKM020000024.1, from coordinate 118,531 downwards.
AATTTGTAAAATATAATATAAATAATTAAAAAACACACATTTTCAGTTTTAAATAGACGCTCCGTACAAAAAGTTAAGATTAGTTTTAATTTCAATATAGTGACTAGTAATATAATATATTATTTTAAAACATAATTAGAGACATATACTATAGCTAAAGCAATAACATAAAGTGCAAAACATAGTTGAAATAATTAAATTATACACAATTAGTTTGAAAATAGAAGTAAGAATTTAGAAAGTTATAATTAATTTTAATTCCAGTTCAGTAAATAGTAGAAACAAAATTTTAGTCTTAAAACATAGCTCGAGGTACAGATTGATCAGAGTAATTACACAAATTGCAAAACATAGAATAATTTAAAAGTAAAACATAGATATTAGTTTGCAACGGAAAAGTCACCTTAAAGAAACTTAAGATTAATTTTAATTCTATTTTAGTAAAGTGTTAAAGCTATACAATAGACTTAATATATAGACAACAACATACATCAACCAAAGTAAATGCAAAAATTGTAAAGTTTAGTATAAATAAAAATAAAACATACATTTTAGTTTGAAATTAAGAATTTGTATAGGAAAAACTTAAGATTAATCCTAATTACATTTTAAAAACATTATAGAAACAAAATAATAGACTTAGAACATAATTAGAAGCATATATTAGCTAAGTAATTGTATAAATTGCAAAACACAGTCAAAATAAAAAAGGTAAACAAACATATATTCAAACCACTCAGAGCAAACAAAGTCCAAATAGAAAAATTGCTATTTTATTTTGACCGTGAAAAACAATTCAAAATCTTAAAAACTCAAAATCCCAAGAAAGTCTTAAATTCCAACTAATTTCATTAAAATAACTCAGAACACAACAGAAATAATATATATAAATTGTAACAAGTAGCAAATAAGCAAACAATGGTAAAATATTAGCAATATTAAGTTATATGCACAGCTCACTGACAACTTCAAACTAATTATTCTTAATAAATTGCTAAAAGTAAACAGTACAATAAAAAAAGGTCATAATAAAACTTAGATACAGTCTTAATATAGCTAATAACAAGTCACAATCCCTAAACCTCAAGACAAAAACCGATTATGACAAGTACTCGGTTTCATTCGTCAAGCGACAAATCAGTACCAGGAGGAGGAAACGGCACCTGGAACCAAATTATTTTTTTTCCCGGACGCAAATAATGCGTACCGAATTATCAGAGAGACCGAAATAGATGCGACATTAACACAAGTATTTACAGGACATGGAGCGTTAAATAAATACCTCCATAGATTTAAAATTAGAAAGGATCCATATTGTGATTGCGACAAAGCAACAGAACAAACGATTCTACACATACTATTTGATTGTCCTATATACATGATACCTAGACATAACTTAGAAAATAAGATTAGCATTAAGATAAACAATGTAAATATATTAGAAATCATGGATAATAAAGAAATTAGAATAAGCTTCTTAGAATATTGTAGATTAATTATAGATAAGGTAATAAAAAAGAATAAAAATAGTGATAGTTAAATGATAGAAATAAGTAAACAATAGAATAAGATAAAATTAGAGAATTATAAATAAGAAAGTTTGCTTATTACAATCATTAAACTAGCACTAGTAGATTTAAGTATAATATTAAGTTAATTTTAAGGAAAAATTGTTAGTTTACTAACAATTTTTTGGCAAATAAAGTATTTTCAGCGACTGAAATGTCTCTGACGGAGTAAGTCGGAGAACGTTCCGGACGGGGAACTGAAATAGTACCCCAAAAAAAAAAACTAGCCTAACCTAACCTTTTTTTTTACTTGGAGGAATCCGTTTTACAGACCCCCACGTCTGGGCGGTGCAAGGACGTGGGGAGTGTGGGGGTCGCCTAAAGTCGTTCAGCACTACCCACTAAACCTCCAAGGCCCACTCTTTGCGCTATCGGTGGGGGCCACGGGATCGCTTGCGCACACTACCGCGACCCCCACCAGCGCCGGCCGTTTCCGGCCCCTCCTTACGGCCCGTTCGTTGTCCTGGATGACGAGCCTAATGGGGGGCATATCGCACTAAAACCCGTCGGTGACCCTCATAGCTTTAATGCGGATGCCACGGGCGCACGTGTAGTGTTTCACCGTGGCATCCGCAAGCTGGCCCCGGCTTTACTGGGGCCTCCGCACCAAGGAGGGGAGGACGGGTCGACCTATCCTCCCCCCAGACGCGTGGGCTTATAGATGGCGGGGGGAAACCCCGCCCCCCGCCTAAGCCGCACTACCGGGGAGCGAAGGTGGCAACGTATTGCCGCCTTCTCCTCCCCGTACGCCTGCGCCGGGACGGGGGCGCGAGAGGTTCGTTATCGCGCTCCCGTTCCCTCGCCTCCTTCTGCGACATTACCGCCTCACAGAAGGAGGCCACGGCATCCCACGACCTCTCACTTCCCAATATGGCTTTAACAATGCCGGGAAGCGAGAGGTCGTCTCCGATCGTCGCCACTAGGTTGCGGCGCTCTTCTGACCAGGCACAGCACTCCTCAACTGTGTGCTGTGCCGTGTCCTCATTGTCGCCGCACCCGTGGCACGACGCCGTCTCCTCCCTACCGATTCGACGCAGGTACCGCCCGAAACAGCCATGTCCCGACAGCACCTGCGTCAAACGGTAGGAGAGGGTCCCGTGGGCCCTCACGCACCACTCCCGGAGCCGTGGGCGTATGGCCTCTATGGTGCGGGCGCCATACTCAGCGCCCGCGAGTCCATCTACCCACAGCTCCATGGCCATCAGGCTCCTCCTTTCGCGGGCGCGGGCAGGCGGCTCCGGAGCGACTGAGTCGCCCCGGGCCTTTTGCTCAACCCGTGCCCAATATGCGTCGGCCAGCACTCCCGCCTCGATCTCCCATGGGGGAGTGCCAGCCAAAACGCAGGCCGCAGCGTGGCCCACCGTACGGTAGGCCGGGCACATGGGTACCGCCATTATACGCTGCGGCCTGCGGAGGAGGGCCCTGTTAGGCGCGTCTAGGGCTTCTGCCCATATCGCCGCACCATACAAGGGCCATGCTCCGGATCACCGTGCGGTATAAACGCCTGCAAGGTGCATCCGGAGCACCCCGATTCGGGAGGACCCTCGAGAGGGCTGCCGCCGCACCGACGAGGCGGGGGATGAGCGTCCGGAAGTGTTCGCGGAACCGCCACCCCCCGTCGACGACTAGGCCCAGATATTTCATCTGGGCTCTGACCTCGATCGGCTCCCCGCCGACCCGCAGGACGGCCCCCGCAGGCACCCTCCACCTCGGCCCTTTGAATATCAGGGCTTCGGTCTTGGAGAGCGCCACGCGGAGACCTAACCTCTCAATCCTGCGGATCACCAGGGAGGTTCCGACTTTCGACCTCGTCTTTAGTGCCCACCAGGTGGTGTCCGGGACGGCGACCAACGTGTCATCTGCATAAAATATGACCGCCATCCGGGGCAGCACCTTTCCGCGGATGGCCCAGTCGAAACTGATGTTCCAAAGCAGGAGCCCCAGGACCGACCCCTGAGGAACACCGCAGGCCATCCGCTTCTCCCTCCTCCTGCCACCTCTCACGGTGTAGGACACCACCCTTTCCCGCAGGTAGTGTCCTATGACCCTCCGGAGGTAGAGGGGCACTCCATGGTATCGGAGTGCCTCCTCCATTGCTCCGAAGGGGAGGGAGCCGAAGGCATTGGCGATGTCGAGTGACACCGCCATAGCCCCGTGCCCCCTCTGGGCCGCTTTCTCCGGGAACCAATTCGGGTGTCGATCGGGGCGATCCACGCTGGACGCCCTGGCGACCCTGAGGAGGTTCACGGAAGTAGTATTGTAACTATTATATTTGTAGTCGAAACCGGATGAAACAACTAGTTACTAGCATAACATTATCGCAAGGCTGATTGGAGTCTCGGTCGCATGCTTAATTACAACACTTATCTTTGACCTGATTACTGCCAAGGATGCTTTACCTAACCCACGATCTATATATCTTGTAATCTTCTTATTGATTTCATAAGATCCTGGACGCAGAGATTAGATACGTCGATATAAATATTAGTCGTGGACGAGATCGGGCCACGGTTAGGTTTTAACCATGAAGCTTCTAGTCCTGTGTTGTCTGCTGGCCGCTGCGGTTGCAGAGGAATCCATCCAGCTCGACTACCACCACAGTGTTGGTATACCTCTGGCGCAGAGCATCAGGCGTGCTGAAACCGCGCAAGACTTCGATGGAGTGAGGATTGTGGGGGGGTCACCCGCCGCGCTTGGCGCCTACCCCCATCTCGTAAGTATCAGTTCTAAGATTAAAGTGGATTTTTTTTTAGTAAAAGATTTTGAGTGATTATTAAATAGTATACTAATATTTTTCGCAATTTATATTGAAAAAAAAGCTTGTGCTAGGATACGCTTCACGAACATCGTGACGGGTACAAACCTGCGGCCATGTTGTGTTTGTCTCTTAGTCCGTAACCATTATAGGCTATTGGCATTTCAAATATATCTTGCAGGATCGTGAACAGCGTTAGTTTATAAACTCACTTGCTATATGCGTTGTAAAATTGTGAGCTGAAGTAATTATTCATAGTTTATTGGAGCAGCAGCTTTCTAACACAAGCAAAATCATTTGTTTGAAAGAAAGTTCTGAACACTTGCTCATGAATGTACCGATTACTGTTTTTTATTTTATTAAAAAAATTTTATTAATTAAAAAAAATCGAAGCCGCCAGAATTTGAACTTGAGACAATGCATCCGTACGGTAATATTACTATGCCATCGAATTATTGTATGTCAATGAAAAAAAAAAAAAACACCCGAGCAAATGACGCCTGTATTCCCCGAAGTGGTAGACAGATGTGCAACTAGTGCACCCACATTACGTATATGTGATAGGTTGCGAGCCTATCGCCATTGTTTATGAGTTGAAATAAAGAAGTGGTATTTGAATTACACATTGTCGACAACTGAATAAAATATTAATAATTCGTGTATTGACAGGGTGGTCTTCTAATCGCGCTGGCGTCAGGCGGCACCTCAGTCTGCGGCTCCTCGCTTTTGACCAACTCTCGTCTGGTGACGGCGGCGCACTGCTGGTTCGACGGGCGCAACCAGGCGCGCCAATTCACGGTCGTCCTCGGCTCCACAAGACTCTTCTCCGGCGGTACGAGGCTCACCACCAGCAATGTGAGGACGCACGAGAGCTACCGGCCCGCGACCTTACACAATGACGTCGCCGTCATCACCATCTCCAGAGTGGAATTCAATAGTCAGTAGATTTTTTAATTAATTTATTTATAAAGAGATATCTTGTGGGGGCAACGATGGGGTACGCGGACCCAAGCAGTGCCCCCAAAGGGAATTTATAAATGATCCAAATAAAAATGTAACCTATCTTTTCTGAGTACCGCGTACCTCAAGAGAGATACTCACAAGTGCTCGCACACGTGCTAATTGGACACGTATTTTTCATACGTCGGCTGTCAAAAACTTGTATGCAATGTTGTGTTATATTGTTCAGACCACATCTCGCCCGTGTCCCTGCCCGGGCCGTCTCTACTGAGCAACAACTTCGTCGGAACGTTCGCGCAGGCGGCTGGCTTCGGTAAAACAAGCGACTGTGAGTAGACACTATTACAATTAATGTCAATCCCTCAAGGCTTACCTTCAGAGGTCTTGCCTTACCTTGGTCAGGATACTAGTGTGGAAAGCGCGTCGTAACAGTGAGATCTCGTTCAGTACAACAATCATACATTAAGCCTCAACCGTGCAACGTCAAGGCGCGCACCATCCAAAAGTGCTCAGCAAAACCGCATGAATGGGACATCAAGCACCCATTCCTCACACGCCCACATCACACCTACAGCATAATGTAATCTTCGGACCGCATATATTTTCGCCACGTTTTCATATACGAATGACAGTCAAATATAAAACAGATTCAATTATTTAAGAATAACGTAACTAAGAAATTCAATTACGCAAATTATTCTGTCTCGTGCCCACATTTTACATTGAGAGAAGCACATAGTTATTTATTTTTTCTATTTTCTAAGCCGTTCTGTCCAAAACCAACATTACAGAATAATAGTCAGGTTGATTATTTAATTTGCAGCTAATACACATTCCAAACGCAATACGTTTAACTTAGAAAAGACAATCTATCTTGGGCGGGTAATACTAACACTAACATAAATCAACTGGTGACGCTGACGCATACACTCGCTCATCGAAAAGTTATTTCGCACTAAAATGAAGTCTATTGACGCGAATGCGTATTATCAAACTATATTCTCTTATTCTAATTTAAGGTTCGCTGATCTATTTCATAACGTTGATCAAATTCATGGAATACATTCAAAATAAAAGTTCCAAAATCGAATACATAATCGTAAGTGCACAATAGATTTTTAAATGTTAATCGACACGACACACGAATTTTAATTTACACTCGTATACGTTTGAAAACGCGTGTAACGTGGCGGTAAGAGCCCAGGCGTGCGACCTGCGTAAGTCGTCGTCGCGAACTGACCGAGCGAACGCTCGGAGCTGCGGTGCGCGGGAGACAGGAATACGGCACCCTAGCCGACGTATAGCTTACAGTATGGTACTAGCCGCGGCCTTTGATAGCAAAGCCGCCTTACGCGAGTATAAACTTTATTTACGTAAGATAAGGTTAATTTTAATTTGAACAAAATGGTCGAAAAAGGAGCCGCTCGCGTTTGAAACAAAAGGTTCAAAAAAGAAGCCGCTCATAGGACGCTCGCGTTTGATAACTGCCGCCACCGCGTTGGCTGGCCGCTTCTGTCATATCATTGTTGTACCATGATGGTCCAAGACGATGCTCTTAGCTGTCTCAGGGAGACGGCGACGCCCCCTGAGACAGCTAAGAGCTAAGAGCACCCTGCACTACAGGTTAAGCCGCCCCTGTACATCGCTAACACCACACAAAAATACCATTTTGGGAGGAAAAGTTATGAAACTATTTTAAAGAGGTCATTAACTAACTGTTGTTCTTTGATTTTAAGTAGTCCGTACTTTTTGTATCATTAACAAAAGTGAAATTTAAATTCGCTCCATGGAATTAGTGAACTATAACTCTACTAAATCAAATATACGTCTATTTTTAATATAGTTTATAGTATATAGTATATACTTCGTAAAGTATAGTGACTGTTCCTGTATTACAATTCCGACTTTAAGGCGTTCTATTGGGTTTTGGTTGGGTTTATTTTAGTTTATAAAAGGGGGAGGGGGGGGGGAGTCACTAATCACGATGTAATTAAATATTCTTTGGTAGTTCAAACATTTTAAAAGGATGAATGAAAAGTCCGTAATATAGTATGTGTTGCAGACTGTGTACTGTAACTTAAACTATAACGTATTACAGTCGTGAGTATATATTTTTTTACTTAATTTATAGTTACATTATATATTCATTAGAATAGGTTAACGCCCCATCAATGGGTAAGTGTTAATGCTACGCTATAAACAATTAAATTTAACATTTCGATATATCGTTTGTATGTGATAGACGATGGCTCCACCGCAGTGCAGCTGTTTTATAATGCGTGCAAATCGACGGTTAGTTTTTTTCTTACCTAGTTCTTACTTGGCGCAGTGGTTTCGTTTCATGACGATTTTATTTTGTTATATTTGCCGATGGGATGTTATTTCTTAACATTTCGCCGTATTGCCCGTATATCATGGGGAAAATTGCGGCATAGATGTACTCAACAGGTGGAATACTACAACCTCACAGAAGGCAGACGAGAAGAGAAATATTCTGCGTTTCCTTTGATAAGTGAAGTATAGAAGGTTGAATTCTAGTCCTAGTCCCCTTCTAATGCTTTCTAAGTTGATTACTATAGGCAGGGGATGGGCAGAAATAGGAAATATATATATTTTTTGTTAGTTTAACAATAGGTTTGTTCTAGCGGCGGGCATCACTCAAGGACAGGTGCTGAGCCACGCGTCCCTGCAGGTGATCACGAATGCAGCTTGCCAGCGCACGTACGGCGGCACGGTGGTCGCCTCCACGCTCTGCACCAGCGGCAGCGGCAGCTCCACCTGCAGCGGGGACTCCGGAGGACCTCTCACTGTCAACAGCGCGGGACAACGAGTCCTTGTCAGTACACACTCTAGGGCATTCGCTCAAAGCGTCGTATCGTTAGCGTATCCTTAAAGCGCAACGAGAACGATTCGTGTAGAGATAAATAAAAAGCTAGTAAATTATAAACGGATCAAAGCTTAACAAAAATAAAACATACCTCACGCCTGTTTTTCCCGAAGGGGTAGGCAGAGGTACATCTCAGTGCACCCACAATTGAAATTACATTTATAACATACCTAATGCTTCTATTCCCCGAAGGGGTAGGCAGAGATACAACTCAGTGCACCTACAATTGAAATTACATTTGTAACATACCTCACG
>JAABKM020000024.1:33482-50642 GCA_016277805.2 Papilio aristodemus | reverse complement strand
ATAAGCTCGAGTGAGGATGAGTTTGATTTAGAGTTGCTAAACGAGGAAATATCAGCTATACACAGAGAGCTTGACGATAGAGAGAACACGAGCAGTGATGATGATATTGATGAAGTAAAAGGTGTAAGAAGACGAAAGATTAGAATAATAGAGAGTGAAGGTGATAGTGATGCTGCAAAAGACCAGGGATCCGACAGTTCTGAATGGATCAGTTGTCCAGCAACCGAAGAAACTTTAGTTCAGCAATTGACTGGAGGTTTTTGTCAGACACGTGCTCGATCTTCAACTGCAACCCCCAATTCCGAAAATATCCGCTTAGATGGAAAGCTGCTTATTATCCTAACAGGTGCTACGAAGGATTGCAAAGTTTGCTCTCAGAGAAATAAGCCTAGCAAAAGACGTCAGACGACATACTATTGTGATACTTGTCCCGAAAAGCCGGACATGCATCTCGGCAATTGTTTCATCAAATATTATACCATGCAGAATTACAAAGACTAATGTTTGAGAAATTATCTTTCTAAAGATGTAAAGATACATTAAATATTAAAATATAAAAGTTTTGTGTGCTACTTTGTGCGTACAATCATTTTACGTTAGAGGTAGTAAATTCACCAAAAACGCTACGAAACGTCTCGAGTTACTGGTTGGTATGCGCGTAAACGGCCTCGAGTGCAAAGGGTTAATGTAAAAAAACATTGGTTTGAAAAAATCCTGACTTTAATGAAGCGGATTACAAACGTTGGTACATTTTAAACAAATCTAAAAACATTATTAACTTAAAAGCTCATAACGTTGGAGCGTTCAACTGTTTTGATAGCTTAAAACAAATTAATCTGAAACGCGCTCGGCAACATCCTACACAAATATATAAAACGGAGTTCAAACAAACTCGAACGCGTCAGTAGATCCCGTAACATGCCCCCAGAGAGATAACTTCCACACTAGTTCAAATATATCAATCAAAACTTTACTATGCAAAGTTGGCCTGCAAATATACCAAATGAAAATTAACGGAGGCGTTTTCAGTGAATTCAATTTTTGAACTACTTATGAATATTACTCTAATTAAATTAATTTTTATATTATAAAGTTTAGTTCAATACTAGAACTAAGTAGTGCTGGTTTTGAATCATGAGGAGAAAAGGAGCTAGTCAGGAGCACTGCACTGGTATTTTCACTAAAAGCTAAACTTATGAGGTCGCTTTTTCCGCAATCCGCTTTTTACAAAGATCGAAATGGATGACTATATGCGATCTTTTAACATCAGAATCAATCTTCGTCACAGACAATAGATATCTCACAGCTTCTGATCTCTTTGATCACTTCGGTTATCTGAATCCGGGCGTCTGGTGCAATCTAAGAAACTTTTATTGGGACCCGGCCCGGCCTTTATTACTGTAGTTCTTTTCATTTCGGCACAACGAAACGATTCCAAATCTATTTACTCATCTAAGGCATTCGAAACGAAGTGTCCTATTCTATTTTCATTTTGTGGTAGTAGTTATTAGAGAGGTGCGATCGTAACGTACAAATTACAATACATTTTTGTTATCCGAATATAACGGATAACGTAATATTAATAGTGAAATTTTTTATCTTTCTCGATCGTCTTCCCAAATCTAATTTGAGCACTTTTCGTCAAATAACTACCGTTACAAAAAAGTTAAGGTCAGACGACCCCTTCGCCGCTACGCGAAGGAACGCAAGATTTGCAAATGTGTAATACAGGGTTTTCAATAGTGTTACGCACACCTGCGGTGAATCATCTACGATAAGATGCAACTAGGTAAACTGGAAGTAAAAGAAATATATAAATATCTTATATCGCTTTTGACTTGTACCATTCACACGTGAATAGAAACCGGTGTAGAGCGCGGGGGCGGGACGCTATCGAGGGAGTCCGTCGCACCATGTGATGTACGCTTGATTAATGTACCGATCATTTTTTTCAGTTTTCCGATTTAAGACTCCCCGAAAATTTAATCTTTCGTTAAAAAATAAAAAGTGTAATTAAAATCCAGCTCTAATATTTTTTTTCCGATAAACAATGTAAACAAAAATCTTCATTCATTTAATTTTTCCGCAAGAAATATCTTATATTATTAATTATTATTATATATAAATTCAAACAGCAGCAAGAGTAAAAGAAAATTGTGAGTTACGTTATTGTTAGTTAATTACAATAACATTGCATTCAACGTGACCATTAGTCGCTTTGAAGCTTTAACAATGTGGTTAAGGATTAAATGAACTATTTGGCTACATGTCAACTACATTTCGGTGAAATGATAAATGCCACTTGATGTGACCACTGTTTCTGTTATAAATCTGGTTTATAAAACGCTGCCATCGCACTTGTTTCCAAGTAAAATCCTATAAAAGTTTAGTTAAAACTCATAGTTATTCGAAATTTGTAATTCGAATTTCTCGAAATATATTAGCAGAGTTTGAAAACTATTAATAAAGCCTGCTTTAAACATGCAACGGTTGTTTTTCATTTCATTAAATAATTTGTGAATTGCAATACAAAGTGAATCGTGGAGCATTCATTTTATGTAAATCATTACTGAAATCTGAGCAAAAATCTTTAAAAAAGATGAATTGATCGCGTACTTCAACGCTTATAGGCTTTATTTAAAAAAAATGTAAACCGTTTCATTAAGCTCCTTCCTCAGGTCATCGGCTTTCACGGTCGACCGCATCGTTCATCAGTGACTACTCAGGTGCGGTAAGCGATTATTCCTGTTGTACTCCATAGTTACCGGCGATGCTTAAACCGAGCCTTATACAAGTTTGTATAAACAGGGATAATGTATGACGCCCGCGTCTGTACATATAGAGAGTACCATTTAAATACTTAGATCCTGTATATTCCTCTATCTAAACCCATATTTGCGCCACTTTTGTAATAGGAGGCAATGAGTTCCCCCACGACTTCAATATACGGTTACGTGAACTATAATTTACAATAATTCTCGATCGTACAATTTCTTTTGCACCGTAACTTGATGAACTTGAAATTATAACTTATTTAGAAACAGATTACGCTTTCTTGTTCTCACATTTATGTATAAATAGACTATTAACATAGCACATGTATAAAATAATATGTTTAAATAAAATAAAGTGTAAGTAGGTTTTGTAAAATAATCTTCAAGTTTCCACATCTTCCAACGACGATCACTCTGATATTTCTGTTTACTTTATACTAAAAAAAAGCAACTGAGAAAAAAGAGAGACGTTTTATATGTAATGATCCGTGTTCTAAGTTTAGCTAACAAACATTTCATTTCCGACTAAGACATAATCTGACCAACAGAAACTTGATACAATGTAAGTGTATACCGGAAGTAAAAATTATAGGGAAATTAAAATAAAGAATGTTTCATTTTCAAAATTCGTCCTTTGCTATTTGAAACAATACATGTATGTTCAAAGGAGATACAAATAGATGCTGACCTACATACTAACCAAAGAGGATTTAATGTCAAGGCGCTGCTAATTGGAAAATTGTATTGAATATATGTACATAATGTCTAAATGTACAAATGTATGCAACCTTCCCGGAGACAAAGGATTCAGAAGACGGTTATTAATGCTTCTGTAATATCTTCACATATACATACGTATATGAGTGAACATGTCTTGATTTGCACCCATTGGAGTATAAAATTAGACATATACTCGTACTAGTTATGGGTATAGGATATAGGGAACCCATTCTATCCATTTAGCAATAACTAGCAGTTTATTTTATTTATATTGAGAAACTATTAACGGTTTATTTTGAAAAATACTTTTAGGTTTAAATTTGAAAGTTAAGTGTGTACAAGATTATCCGTCTGGATGGAGTGTAAAAAACTAACAACTTTTCGCATTAAAATATGTCACGTATCTTGTTACTTCTCAGCCATGAACCAGTATTCAAATATAATATTTATTTACTACCATAAATATTAGATGTTTCAAAAATATAAAACAAGAAGTATTTTTACGTAATATACTAAATAATTATACTAATCTCATCATAAATGTAATTAATACTTTTTGCATTAGTCGGTCATTTGGTATCCTTCGCGAAGCAACTAATAATCGTATAACAATAACCAATATACAAACTCAATCAACTTCATAAATCTAAACTTTAATTCACAGCTTTATAGCTTTATAATTTTTTAGCAAATCAAATTCAGGAAATGGGAAAACAGAAATCCTAAACAAGTTATAACTATGTTCGATTGTTAACATTGTTTCTGACTGCTTCGAGTCTCGCTACATGTTGTAGGTGGGGCCAATTAGGAATTTACAGAATCCACAGTTACCGTCGCGGGCGTCGAATTGCAAACTTTATTACCATTTCGAATTTACTATGTATTCAACGGGTCCTAACAACATCATTTAAAAGAGACTGTGAGAATTGTTTTATTTATTTTTTTTAATATTTTTGACTTTGCATAGACTTAATTATTTTTACTTTTTCATTATTTCTTCTTTTTAAAAACGATAAATAATTATTTCACGACAAAAATAATTAGTAAAACACATTTCATCAAAACATAACTGTAAATGGACGGATTATACCCCACAGGCACTAAAATCTGAAGACTAAACTGCCAGAAACGCTTTATTGTATAACTGTTTCTTCTTCGGACACAAACGTCAAACTCGGGTACTTTGTATTTGATTTGAAGTATTTCAATTATAATTTAGTTTACATTTAACTTGAATATTATCGTAGTAGTATAGTTAATAAAATATAAAGATGAGCGCGCGCACTCGTTGCCGAGCTGGCTAGCAGACGACGAGGAATGGCGAATGGCAATGTATAATGTAGCGAGAGATGTCGCGACCAAATAGGACGCAACGAGACATCCCGAGAATTCGATGGTAAATTGCAGTGATTTTTTTGCAGGCGCCGACGATACCTATGTATGTATCGTTAAGTAATTGTAAAATATCACAACATGTTTATAATTCGGAAACAACCAATTACATAAAATGAAATTAAAACATTGTAATTTTCGTAAGGAAGTATTTAGTCAACGTTTGACAACTTGTGAAGTAACAAAGTTAACGCGAATGGAAAGACTTATTGATCAAAAGCCTAATTGTGTTCAACAAATGAAAGAGGCTCCTGAACTCGACTTCTCTAATTTAACGAAACGAATTACGAAAAAGAACTTACGAAGGCTTTAAATACGAGCCCCTCGTATTTTCATCATTAATACCGTCACAAGCCTCTTCGACGCCAACGTGGCAATATCTGAATTAATTGATTGACATTTTACCGCTTTTCAGTTCCGAGAGTTGTTTCCTTTATAAATGAGTACTTAATAAATTGATGTTAATCATTTAAAAGGGATGATTGCTGCAAAAAATTTTTATCGGATTTTATTGTTTACGAAAAGATATGTATTAAACGAAGTCTTTAGCTAATTACTATTGTCACATATAGCTGTTAATATATAGCTTTCAAACAAATGTATACGTCCGTAACCTAGAGGGATAAGCAGAGATTACGATTTTGTCTTCAAAACGGACCGGGCACTAGCATAGATGGTCAGTTACTTGTATTCACAATGTTTAGTACATCAATCTAATCGATGTAAATTAAGCCAGTAGTGGTAAAAGTAATGTAATTTTGAAAAAGAAATCCTCATAAATGAAAACCGAAATGAATTCTCATTTAGGTATTCGAACCGAAGCCTTAAGATTTCATCGCTACTATTTTGAAAGCATCCAAATTTCAATTAACTCGCATTCGAAATGAATGCGGTCCCGGAAAAACAGATGATCGACGGGTTTATACAAAGAGAATTTTAGAAGCGACGGCACACAAAAGGCAATCTTTATAATGTTTGGTTAAGGTCAATTATTTTTGGGACCGTTAGCATCGGTTCATCAATTTTAGATAAGATTAAATGGAGAGGCAGGGTCCCTGTCGACGCTTGACAAACAAACAAAGCGAAGGAAAAAATTCTTTCATCAACTTTATAAATAGCATGTCTGAATTTTATTCAGAATAAAGTTACTGTATGAATATTAATATGATAAGTTTTCTAGTTTAATTTTATTCAAACATCAAACTTTGTAATGTTTGCATAACGCAACACGGACTGCGACTTTACCGGCGATGCTCGCATCTTCAGTTATATTCGGTCTGACCGTAGATTACTTCTGAAGTTCTATCAATGGTGTTCGTCCTTATTAGTGCCAATGTAACCAATGGTCACGGAGATTAGATATTACATTTTATTGATCAAAAGATCATTTGATTAATCTTCAAATGTGTTTCAGGTCAAGGTCATCTCGGAGACGGCTGTAAGGTTTGGAATTAAATTTTGTATGGAGATTTTTATTTCCAAATCCATTTATATAAACGTCTTATATGTTTTGTGAAAAAAAGGATGATTAAAGCGCTACTTGGTCTAGAACTACTCACATTGTCTATATTCCAGATAAAACGAAAGCGATACTATTTTATGTCATTTATATATTGTATAAAACCGAAGCTTTCCTTTATCCCTCACCGTTTTCTTTTATTTTACCTACCTCACATTATCCCTAACATTAACCTATTGTTGAACGCATTGCAAGATTTAAAATATTTTAATTCAGTCTCAAATTAAAAGCTATAACAGTGACACGTATATTATTTTCTCTCAGACCTCAGCAAAAGTGATTCTAATAAAACCGAACCCTATTACACGCAACACCCATTAAGTTTTTTATTAATTTTCTTCTGGCGACAAGAACATTTTAATAACAAACTTAATCGTTATAATACACTACTAAATAAGTTAGTTTTTCATCAGCTAATTATACTGAGTGTGCCCAGATAACTGTGATAGCATTTATACTGGAGATAATGTTGTAAATTATAAATCCATTAATATACCATTAGAGATATTTATTCTATTTATTTCAAATAGAATTGAAATCATATTAAAATGTTAGCGTAATATCTATTTTCCAATTTTAATTATCCCCATTGGCTTATCAATTTCCGTAACTCGAGTTGTTGGTTTGAAGTAAGAATACGAGATCTTTCCGAACATTTGGAATCGGACCGGAATATCTAATTCAATTCGTTCTTTTGGTAAGTGCGTTAAACATCGCTTTGTAAAAGGTGACGGAAGAAAAGATGTCATTGGATGCTGTTGCTTACGGTTTTTTTATAAGATAAATAGTCAAACAGCGGGTCGCATCAATGTCATCACCATTCTTCTTATAACACCATAAGTCGTACGTATAAAAAATGTAGTTAGTAAATAAATATATTAAAAAAAATACATATACATGTACTGCGAAATAGCAGTGTATCTAAAGTATTTAGTAAAACTTATAAAATAAAAACTGAAAACCTGCTTGATATTTGAAATACGTATTAAAGCCGTGGGTCATTTAAACAATCAATGACAACTCTTTACTTTTTAAAATCTTGGTAAAATTAAATCAGCCAACCGTCGTCTCAAACGATGTAAGTTGGACAAATGGTAGCAATTTATTCCAGTAAAAGTTATAAGTACCATCATTAATAATATTATCTATACCAACATTAGTAAAAAAAAAAGATTATTATTTTTTATCAAACTCAAAATTCAAATAATACGGAACCGAGTTCTTTTTTTAAATATATCTATACATTTAACACTCTCGCTAAAACTAGTGATAATGTGTTTTCTTTTTCTTTATTTAATTTTATTGCATTTTCGTGCGATTCTTGGCTTTGAAACACAAAATCAATCATAGATTATGACAGAAATTCCTTCGGTTCGTCTTAATATTTTATTCTTAATCATTGAAATTACATCCGAGTCTTCTTTTCAAACTGTTGTGTTAAAATTGTAGTGACTTAGTGCCAATATAATAAAGCTTTCAACGAAGCAGTCTCAGTTAACAATTCTATGATCTAACTATAGAGGAATAATAAATTGATTGTGTGACAGTTAACAATTTTAAAGAGTTCATCAAATTTATTAATTGGTTTTTTTTTCTCTTCTTAACAATAAAACCTTCTTTTAAAGTAAAATAAAATATTTTATTTTATTGTTCATAATTCACAAAAACATACGATTACGATACGATTTTCAAATGCATTCAATAATAATAAAAATGTATTATTTCCTTGCCCTTATTCTTTATAAATTCAACAGTAAATCATATTCGATATAAAATAACACGTGAAGAACCAATCGTTAAGTTGAGACTTGAGAGGTCCGTTAACGGAATTCCTGACGTAATGATCCTTGCTCAAGGATAAAGTCTTTCATAACCTGTATTACTAATACACGCTGATTCATTACAGATGATATAGACATGTTCTTTGTCTGCGACCGGCACTCTCGACAAACTCATCATGTCCTAGTGGCTTTTGATTCTAACTTAGGAAAACGAAACTTATTTTTATATGTATTAATAAATGTCTACTTTGACATATAAATGATACGTATTAAAATGTTAAAAATGGCTTCTGTAAAATACAACATATTTAATTACACAAATTAAATTTTAAAAACAACAATATTAGATATATCACAATGATTTGCGGTGAAGAAAAATGTGATAAAATATCATGAGTTTGCGAGTAAAGAAGGATTTCAATTATTGTCGCACAATTTTATGTTATTTCTAAGTAATACATATTTTAACTCAAACTTTAGGTACGTCCTTAAAATATTTAATAGAAAAAAAATAATTTACTTAATCTAATAAAGACTTCTAGTAATTTTATACTCTATAAACAATTGCACATTATGATATGCAATGACAGTACCGTTCATTTGGTTAATTTTGTTAAAAGAAATACTTAACACAAAATGACAATAACCGCGCGTTTGTTTTGTCATAGAAGAAATCTTCAAGTGACAAGGCCTCACTGCTCCCCGTAGATCTCGAGCGGGCATTAACTTAATTCCAAGCTTTAACTTGACCCTTAATTAGCATCAACTTAAATGCTTTCTTATCTGACGTTCTTGTCTGTAAGACAAGAAAACTTTAAGCACGCTATAACATTTAAATATCGTTTTCAAGTAATGTCCGTTCAACTTACCGGTTTATTGAGATCTTCACTCGACCATGACTGTGTAGCTCACAGCACGCACACTGGAGGAGCGACTTGATAAACTTTGTAAAGTTTTTCGAACTTTGTCACGGTAACGTCCAAATTTTTTTCAAAGAAAAAAAAAACAATAAAATAATAGCGTAGATCAGAAGATGGTGTTATGTTTTAATCGGATGTGTAATTAAAATATTTCAGTTTTGTTAGACGAAAAGTTTTAGAATGGCTAGGCTGTGGCGCGACGCGAACACGCGACGAGGTTGTAACACGGACTGAGTCGACTGAGTCCCGCTCGCGTCCCCTACAGCGCGGGGCGGCAGGCGATAGGCGTCTCTATCTCTGCGCACCCCGCTACCTCTTGCCACACTCCGTCCACTATGGTTAAATTAATGCACTTTTTATTACAATGAAGCCTACATGCACCTGTAAGCTATACAATAAATACAAATTACTTAATTATGTCATATCCTTAACATCTTTGCAATTAATAATAAGACCTGATTTTTTTTTTGTAAAAAAGCGCGCGGTTATTATAGGTTTGGCATAAATAAAGTTTTAATGGATAAAAAGAAGAAACGAAGAATCTTATATTTATGAAATAATTATCAATGTACTAAATGTAATAAACGATTTTATTCCTTAGGACCTTTTAGATTTATGTCGACTAGCATATTTAATATATAAAATAAGTATGTATGTATGTTTAGAATTAAATATATAGTATAATATAAAGTAACTTATTATTTTTCAACAGAAATAAAAATAACTAGATAAGTAAAAGCTAATAATAATTGAAGTATACTTCTTGATTGTTTAAATTGTATTTAATATACTGTAGTAATGACTATAAAGAATAGAATTAGAAAACAATGAATAAAGCCGTAGTAAAGAACACTGTGCCACGGCACAACTGTTACGAGGCCTTATCATTAACCTATCCGGCCGGCCGGCCTGGCCAAGAGCAACACAACATACAAGTGTTCTCTTAGTGTTTAATTTTAAATGCAAACGAATAGATGTTTCAACACTGTGGCTTATAAAATATTTCACGCTAGCTTTAAAGCCAGATATTTAAAAAAAAACTCAATCAAGTACGTTTGGTAGGTAGAGTTCTTTTATTTAAAAAAAATACAAATTAAATACTATAAAGTACATTTTTTGTATCGCAGTCAAAAGTCAAATGTCGATTGGAACGATCGCCCTTCCGATGCTGGGACACCGCATCGAATCTAGCGCAGAATAAAACCCGTGCAGATCTAAGGTGTGAACAAGGACAAATGGCCACTAACCGTATTTGTTAAATGAATTGACAAAATTTAGTAGAAGATTTTTTGCCTTTGACTTATCAAATTGTAAAGGTTTCATTTAGTACATAATTTTCTGACAGTTAAGCTTGTAATTAGACTAATTATAAACTAACGAAATTTACTATCGATTGGTGACATACATATATAAAAGCAAAAGTGTTTTCAATATATCACGTGACCAATGATTGTAGCTTTTGTGAGCGTTTTTTATACGTGGATAGCGATAATTAGAGTTGACTTTACCAAACCACTTCATTAGTACTAAACGAGCGCAAAAGCTTTCTTAAACGACTGGTAACCAAACGATTAGGAAGCCATTGCCAAGCACATGACTACAATGTTCGCAGTGCAATGTTCCACAGACTGTAAAAATAAAATAAACTGAACCGGCAGCACTACAACATTTAAATGTCTTACTTTCAATATACAATCATAAGTGTGTTTCTTACAGTTTCAGGCCTAACAGCTCAACCTGTTGTTGGGCATAAATTTTAGGGGGACAGAAATGAACCAGGAGTACTTTTATTTCGAAACAAGGACTATACGAGCGAGATCTAAGACAATTATATTCGTATTTCTACTAATATCCCATATAAATAGTTAATTTCGAAACATGCGGTTGTGAAATATTTGATACTAAACTAAACTAAAGTCTAGTACACAATATATAACAATTTATTTTTTTACGACGAATTTTTAGAATCGCACTCAAAATTATCGAAGAAAATTCTCAACACGTACTGCGCAATAAAAAAAATTTACTCATTAGTAAATAAAATTGAAAAAAAGTTGTGTGTTACCTTCTTTAAGAAAATAAAAAAGCGAAATAATTCATTATCGGATTCCTCCTGCTGAGATATGTATGTAACAATATTCAATTATATCCCGAACACTTAGTTGGCTATCATAGAATCAACATTCACTAATCATGTTATTAAATTAATGACATGGTTTGTGTTTGTCATCCCACAAGGCTTGACATGTTCGATGTCGCTAATCTCTGCGAAAGAGTTCGCTTAACCGATACAGACATATTAACACTTTGAGCACAAGACGCCGTCTAATCGCGGCCGCAAGCCATCTAAAATTGCTGTGCGCACGGAAACACAAATCTTCATGTGCAACAAGTCATATTTTCAATTTTTGCGTCGCCTCGGCGTCGCGGTGTCTTAGCTTTATTTAATAAAATAATACCATACTAACTTTTGCTTCACAATTTTTCGGAAACGCGGTCTTGTTAGGATATTATTGTCTTAATAATTTACATATACGAAGTTGAAAAGTAAGTTCTTTCTATTTTAGCAAAAGAACAGAATGAAAAAGATTCATCGTTACTTTATCGCAGCGATCTCATCAGTATTGACTCGCGCCACTGAATTTGTTGCATTCATTCGAATCATTCTACCATCGGTCTTTAGACTTACGATTGGTCATCCTTATCCATCATTTGTAGATAAACGAAACAAAAAATGTGTGTGTACATTTTTTACTGTTTTGTTTAAATTTTAATATTTCTAATTCATTTTGCTTTTCTGGGAAGTGACAAAACCAATAAAGCAAAGGTCAAAAAAGATATGTTTAGTCGGAGTTCAAAATAGTGTTACTGAGACGACTTAAAAGTCATAAAGCTGGCAAATATATTATGTAAAGGTAATTTTGATGAAATTAACTTAACTCCTTCTTTCTTCCTTACACTCAACGTGTGTCATATTTACATCTCTTTCTAAAAATACAAGGAATGTCTGTGAAAAGAGGTTTAAGCGTAATTAATCACTGTGTTTCTAGTATGAGATATAGTTTGCAATACTGTTTTCATAACCAACTTTTTATAAATGTGGAGGAATGTTTTCAACAGGTTGCAATGTTTTTTTTTCCTCGGTTGAATGTAATTTTAACTTTAAATTGTTCTATTCCACTGCAGAAAAAGGTGGACAAATTTTAATTACTTTAATAAAAGTTTGCTGGTGGCAATCTAATTTTTTTTCGCCTTCTCGGCGAGAAATTTATAGAACAAAAAAAATTCTTTCGAGCCGTTAAAAACTGAATATATTTTACACGCTTAAAGATTTGCTTAGAAAATATTAATTTAAAATTATGGTGTTTTATCTTAGAACCATTCGCAAATGACTTTATAATGGTATCTATACAAAATAATAATATGTACTGAAGCTACTATTAAGATATATAAAAAAAAATATTATTATAAACCTAAAATTTTTCCAAGGACAACTTTTTTTTTACTACTTGTTTTTTTTTCTGATGATGAGCAGTCTATCTGGCATGTAGTATAAATATATCTTATGCTAAATTTGTTATTGA
The DNA here is from genome assembly GCA_016277805.2 of Papilio aristodemus. Taxonomy (NCBI): domain Eukaryota; kingdom Metazoa; phylum Arthropoda; class Insecta; order Lepidoptera; family Papilionidae; genus Papilio; species Papilio aristodemus. Next base: position 37,952 of record JAABKM020000024.1, on the reverse strand, counting down.
TTGTAGAAAGTGTTTTTTATTCCAAAATTAAAATTAATCAAACCAAAGAGCACGAAGTATAAAAGCTAGTTTAATACACACCTAAATATAGGATAAAAGAAAAAAAACAAAGAATAGTAAAGCTTCACGAAATCGCAATGCTTTCCGAGAGCTTAAGTTCATATTACTAGATGGCGCTGTATTATATTTACAAAACAATTTTCTAATAGTAGCCGCTTAACGCATCAATTTGTTTGACAGACTCAGGGAAAGTTGTATTTCTCTGTCATTAACGGACACGGTTTGAGTTAATATTGTTATATGAGTTATATGCAAAATAACATTTTAGTTATCTTTATATCCTGTTTATTGTTTAATAAATGTAACATTTTGTTTTTTCCGCTGAGTTATTGATTTAATTTTTAAGAAGGTTTTTGTTTGTTACATTGTTCTATCATATTGGATTCAGGGAGTAAATTTTATAAAAGAATGGAGTTTAATATATTATCTTACAAGTATGTATTATGTATGAAGGAAGAATGGGTAGTAATTATTTTTTTATGAAGTGGACAACGCAACTGTTTAAGACAATTGCAGAATAATTAACCTCACACAACATTTTTAGGAGTCAGCCAAAAAAACGCGGCGGGTGAATCTTGTATAAAAATAAAATCGTACAACAGGTCTTGTGCTGAAACGGAATGGGATTTAGCAAATTAAATTCGAATATAATTTGTTACATTCTCTTTATTTAAAAGCTCGTTTAATATCTATCAAAATATATTTAAGTATGATGTTTACTGTTACTGGCTACGGAATATCTTGTACGTGTTACATAAATATATAAACAATTAATAAACAAGGGTACATTGTTATTAGCTTGCTTTTAGCATCATCAGCCCGGGGTAGGCAGAGGTCACAGATTTCAATCGGGCATACATACACTGTCACTTAATTTTGCAACATAAATTTGTGTGCAATTGGTTATCTTTATCTTTAAATCGAAATAAAATGTTAACAATGTACACTTGTTTGTTAAACATGTACATACACTATGTAACACTTTGTGTAAGTACTTGGAAGCCCGATATGTTTATTTTAAATACGAGTAAAATTTACTATTTAGTATATAAAAGTGGAACGTGTTCCAGTTACGAACCGATCGTTAAACTATACAATAATATTAACATTGTTTATTGTTTAATATGGAGGTACTCACTAGTATAACGTGTTTATAAATTATTATTGTCATTACATTAAATGCACATCGATATAACCTGAGATAAACTTTTATTTGTCAATGGAATAGACAACTTTAAAATTGTTTTGAATCGAATACTAATTCAGATACATTTATTCATTAATTGTAAAATATTTTGATATGACAAAGTTACATCGTTTATTCAGTGTATAAATTCTATACTAGCATATATATCGCTTTTAGTTTAACAAATAATACCAAAAATAACTAAATTAAATGCAGTTAATGACAGTGTTAGTTTCATATTTTCTTACATAATATCCAAACTATTTTAAAGTACTCGAGTGACTAAATAATTTGAAGTTTAATACAGGTTCATATTAAATTTTGAGACGGAAAATGTACAACATACAATCTCCTCTGATAAGATTCCTCCTTTATTTATATTTTATTGATAATTTAACCAATCTGTTGTTCTCGATCATTTTTATTGTTTAAAAAAAAATATCAAAAATATATATCCTACTATATTTAATATTTTAACATGTTTTCTCATTTCTATGAAGTTTTTGCACAAACTTTAGACATAGTAAGAGTTTAAAATAATAATCTTGTTTTATACAAAACAAGGGTTAAAATAGAATGTACAATACGTATAGAAATACAATAATCTCAACACCGCATGTATATAGTAAAAAAAAAATTATAAAATATATCAGTTTAGCTCAGTTAAACTAAAAACATAAGAACTTATATAGCGTACGTATTTTTATAATATTTTATTATTATAATTATGAAAATGATTTTATTTTTATATATTCAGTAGAAAAAAGGAAAAAATATACGGTCGAGATGGTCGGATGAGAATTTTTTTTACAAAATACAAACAAACTGTGGAGCCCGCGGCATGTGTTCAATACACATATATAAAATGTTGAATGTAATATAACAACGCGAAATGACCTGTACGTCGGATTGTAGATAAAAACAAATAATCAAGTTTAGTACAAGAAAAAGAAAAAAAAGCTATCACTGGGTTCATGTGTGTGTGTGTAATCAAAGACAAGGTCCTATTGGAGGGAGGCGGCGGTGCCGAGGGTCAGATCACAGTTCGTCCTTGAGTTTAGCGTGCGCCATGCAGAAGCGTTCAAAGTCTTCGGGCGAGCGGTCGCCGTCATAGTCGGCGAGGTGGTCGCCGCCCGCGTACATCTTGAAGGTGGGCAGGGTCTCGATGTGCGCAAAGTCCGCCACCTTCGGGTTGTCGGCGGCCTCCACCGCGGCCACGCGCACCGGCCCGCCCCGCGACTTCATCGCGGTCGCGAGGCGACTGTACACCGGCTTCACGGTCGAGCAATGACCGCACCCTGAAAATTAACACTTTCATCATTTGAAAACAAGATATTTGTACAAAAAAAAATATTCAGTGACACTACTGGGAGTGATTGTAAATAATCAATCAAATCAAATAATTGTGAAAATGGAAATACTCACATATGTCCGTAGACGTGTCTCAAGAAAAAGGCGTTTAGAAATTACCACAACCCGATATTAATACATACTAAAAATTCGACAAATATAAAGTTTCAAAGACATTCCAATACTTTTAAAAGAAAAAATAATTATCGCTTCAGAATTTACAATTTGCTGGTACTCACAGGTAGCGTAGAACATGACGAAGGTGGGTGTCTTGGAGGCTATGGCCGAGTGGAAGTCTTCGTCGTTGAGCATCTGCACGTTGACCCCGAAGCCCGCCTCCTGGCTCGTCTTCGGCCTCTGTGGCGCCTCGTGCTTGCCGCGCGCACTCCTTATGAACGTTTCAAAGTCTTCCTTCTGTAATCATTGACGATAAACAAGATCACAAAATTTCTGCACTGATCAAAATTGTGACTTGAACCCCTCAAGAAACCAGCATACCTTCCGGCCGCCAGTGTAGTCTTGGAGCAGCTTATTAAAGAAACTGAAGTATTTGATGGTGGGGTAGCCGCGCACGTCGTGGTCGGCGCACAGCTGCCGCTCCGCCGTGCAGTCGACCGCACCAAACAGCACAGACAGTTCGTCGGCGAACGTCTGCGCCGCCTCGCTGAACGCCGGCTTCGTACTCTTACAGTGACCGCACCCTGCCAATGTATACATTATACCACTAACATACAAACAAACAAACATACATACATACAGAGGAGCAACAACTTACATGGAGCATAGAACATTATTATGGCGTGTTTGATCTTTCTGAGCGTATTTTTGAACGTGGTCTCGGTCAGATGTCTCACGTGGCTCTCCTCTTCAGACCAGGGTCTCTCCGGCGGTGGCGGGGGCGGGGGTTCTTGCGGATTCTAGAAAAAAAAGTATAATTTTTTATAGAAACTTGTAACTATACATACAAATTAATTTTAATGGAAATATAATAGAACTATTATATCTATGGCGCACGACATTAATTTCGTAAAAAGATTTGTTGGATAATATTATTGTATATTATCCAATAAAAAATGTTCAAATCCGTTCCAAGTTTCATACTATGATATTATTTGAGGTACCCATAAGTAATCAATTATTTAGCAAGGTACCATTTCTCATTAGTCCTGCAACAACCAGACAAGTGTAAGCATGCTTTCTTTGTGTTATCGTTCAACCAGATTGTTAGCAATTTATTTCCAACAATATCGTTTTTTTTTGTAGCCCTGTAATAAAATAGCGGACTTTTTACCTCCTGAGAGCCATATTCCTAATTGTGTACTTTTCCATTTCGACGTAGTTTTAAGTGCCATGGTACAATAAGCAAAATTTGCAACATATATGGAGATGTGGTGAAGGTCAACAAGTGTCAACGTTGGTTCAGAAGATTTGCTGCAAGTGATGATGACCTGTTAGACAAGCATCGAACTGGACGCCCAGGTCAAGTCGATAACGACGCCTTAAAATTTCTAGAGGAGTCCGATCCAAGGTTTAACAAACAGAAACTATCAAGAAGCTTTGGATCTAACTGGTCCATCGTACACAGGCACTTAAAAGAAATTAGCAAGGGACATAGACAAAGTAAATGGATTCCACACCTGTTGTCTTAGGTCAATTAAGATCTTCGGCGCACAATTTGTAATTCCATGCTCACCAGACTAAGCAGAGATCCATTTTTGTCTAAGATCGTAACTGGAGATGAAAAATGGATCCTTTATGATAACCTAAAGCGGTTGAAACAATGGTTATCTGCAAAACAGAGACCACTTCCAACCCCTAAACCAACCCTATCCCTGCAGAAGGTGTTATTGTGTATTTGGTGGGATTGTTCAGAT
>JAABKM020000023.1:7899879-7913743 GCA_016277805.2 Papilio aristodemus | reverse complement strand
ATACATATATACATATATATACATATATATACATATATATACATATATATACATATATATACATATATATACATATATACATACATATATATATATATATATATACACATATATAAAGTTGTTAATACAATAAAGTAATGGAATTTTCAGTAACTGAGTAAAGTTCCATTCAGATTCTCGTCACTGTGTCACATCAGTTCTGAGCACGGTTTGTTACTACAAGCAGATCATGCTAGTTAAGGGAAGGTGACTGGCCATCGTCCCAAACTATATCGATGCTGGGCCACTTAGTCTGCAGGCATGTAAGCATAGGATCTGTAGTTGCAGCATGCATTGGGCACTCCAGTAATGCTGCACGACCAGTTCTATACACTACACGACCACCAGGGCTACTCCTAAGTAAACCATTGTAGTGGTGTAATGTGAATGTATCAGGGGCGCCACGTTCACAGCCAGGGAAGAATTCATCCATAAATGCACTTAGTAAAATTATACCCAAATTTTCAGAGTCAAGTTTTCGTCTCATCAATTCTACATACTCAGGCTCACTAACAAGATCAGCAGCACATAATACATCTTGAAGTGCAGCAGATGGTATAAAGTTGTTGCCTTCAGGGTCAAAGGAGCGGAAAATTCGTTCAGCAGATTCCCCTGCAGTTTCTGGAGCTGCTAGCCGCCGCTCCAAAGAAAACAGAACAGTCAAATGAGTCTCAGATGCTAGAACCCAAACAGGATGCTTAGGATTTTTGTAGAAAGAGCCAACTGTGCAATATTGCATATGTTCCATTATGGTAAGAAAACCTATGTCATTCTGCCTCTCAATCCCTCTTAGTCGCAATCCACCTACAACTTGGTCATGGTCCCAAACATGGGCCACTGCCCGCCCAGTCAACATTAAATTTATAAGTCCTTGAGATCCATAACCATATGTGGAGTGTATTAAAGGATCAGATAATTCAGCAAGCTCTGCTTCCACTGTGCTTACCCCTTTACTAAGAATGACACTATATAACAGTAGCAGAACTCCATATTTGTCTTTTAAAATGCGTATGTTCCTTGTATAGAAAGCCTCCACTTCAGATAATGTTTGAAAAGAGTGTACTTCCATTCTACGGTGGAAATGGTCAATTGCATCACAAGATTGTTCTTCTGCACTCACATTGTTGCCAGCGCTAGTGTTTGCTTCTGTATCGTTCTTGCGGTACACAGCCACATTGTACTTAGAAACTAGGCACTGGCTTATTATTGTACACACAGCCCTAACAAGCAAAGAATTGCACTTTTCTGATGTCAAGTCTTGAAAACTATGTCCAGGTGTCTCAGACAACAGTATTTTGAGGAGAAAGCCCTGCACTGGCGCGATAGTTGCGCAAGGCCCGCCTTCCTGCTGGATCAAGGCACTGGGCTCCTCAGGGCTGAACTGGAACCCTTGCGCCCAACGTCGAAATACATCTTCCTTTACATGATCGCCCCACAACAGTCGCCTAGTGCTAGCCAGCTCTCGCTCTAGCGTCGCACTTCCAGCGCTCATATTACTCTTGTTTTCTTTCGCCTTTGTGATATCACTACTCTCTTTGTCGCGTAATCCGTTTCTCATTTGCACAGTAGCCTACACCACCTAGAAGAACAATCAATATTATGTATCACTAACAACTAACTAAAATTAAGGACAAACTGAAATGTTTCAAGAAAAATTAATTTACAGCAAATATACAACTATAAAAAGAATATAACCACGTAGTATATACTTACTGCGGATTCCACAGTCATAGTAAGATTCAATATAAGATAATTATTTACTCCTTTTTGAATCCAGAAAAACCATCTGAATCTTCTCAAATTGCATTATAAATCGTCCATAAATGGGTATTTAAAAACTTTTCATATAGAAAAAGAAAAGCTTACGACATAAAGGCTGCCATTTTTTAAGAAAAATAGCAACATTTATTTTCATGTCATTCCGTTCCAATACTTTGAAAATAGAGAATTTAAATTGGTTTCGTGAATTATTTTATTTTGTTTTTTCAAAGGTTTATTACCGATTTTTTTACTTTTGGAAATGTTATCGTATAGAAAGAAGCATATAAAGATAAAAATAAGTATTTGTCATTTTTGTTTGTAAAAATTAACAAATTTTTCATTGTCTGTTGTATTTAAGTTTATGTTATGAATATAAATGGTTTCCATAATCAAGATAGTTTTATTTTTAAATACCGAAATTTAAATATAATAACTGACAACTGTTTTTGTCACTTTGAGCAAAATTTGAGTTTAGTTCTACATGTGTGCTTGAGTTTTTCTTTTTACATAATGTTTACTCTTTGTTTACATTTACATTGTCACCTTGTCTTCCGTCATTGTCATTGCGCGACGATTCCGTCAGTCAATCATGGACGTTGTACGGTGATGTTTATTTTTAAGTTTTATTTTCGTAACCATTCTCTTTGGTTTTTTATATGATTTCGTTTAATTTAATTAAGGTTACCTCAAAATTATTGCGGAAAACATGTTTTGAGTTATCCATTTTGTTATATTGCGGTCGGTGATTAGTTTTTGTGTTTTGTTGATTATTTCAACATAATGAAGGTGGACACAGCAACTTGGAGGCGACGCGCAATGCTCAACGTAGCAGGTTTGTGCATTCACTTTTCTCAAATTCGGTTTAAAATCATAATTAGAAATATTTATATTAACCTTATTATAACTGTCGCTATAAAATCGTCTTTATATGTATTTCCGCGGCGATCATGACTGTGAAAATAGTAGGTTGTCACCTTAGGCCCTTGTTACAAGTAGTAAAATTATCATATTTCTATAATTACAATTACAAATAAATGAGACTCTATTGTAAGTTGAAAAGAGGAATCTTATAAATGTAGCTTTCATCACAAAACCTTATGGTGTATTTAATTATCAGTAAAGATATATAACTTTTTATTTACGCTTATACTATAGCTTTCAGAATAGCACAATGGGTGGAGATATTCTCGCCTCTTGCCTTTAAACTACATTAAATAAAGCTATGAGAATATGGCACAATATTCCTGACTTGTTCTAAAAGTTATGTTGTTGATATAGTTTCCATTGCATTGTGTATCTTAAAAACCTTATAATTGATATCAATGTTGGCATTACAATTTGTGTAGTCAACATGTAAGATGCACTACTGTCACTTTACCTGCAGTGGTGTAGTTCTCATTATTTCTCACACATTTATATTTATGTAGTAGTATGTAGTATAACTCATTTAATCTTTCTTGTATTATTTGTTAGTTCTGAATACATAGAGACATTTGTTAATAAAAGAAACCTTGTGGCTATATTATGCAGTTAACTTTCTTAGCTAATGTTTAAGAGATTTATCGACAAAGAAATATTGAGTATAAAGTTTTGTGTGACGCATTAGCTTGGTAATATGGCTGTTTTTATGGTATATTGGTTATGAAAAAGAAGAATAAGAAATATTTTTGTGTCTGTGTCTATTCTTATATCATAATATTTTCCTTTTTCAATGTCCAAGCTGCTGCTCTTCCTCACTCTGAGGACCCTTGCTTGTTACCTACATATACATATGTAATACTTAATGGTAATCAATACTTGTAATTAATAATTTGACAATACAAAATTGTGGAAAAGTCTTGTCTGTCTTGTCTTGTCAGTCTGTGATGTAAACTGGTGATGGTACACATTCTCAACTCTCTATTTTGATACAATGCACATCCTAAGCTTGTTCTGATTTTATTATAATACAGTTCATATTTTATTTACTATTACTATTATTTATAATTAAAATATAACAAATATAAATAATTATATGTAAAGGCAAAGGTGAGGGGAAGGGAGAATTAGGTAATTTTCGTTTTGTTTACCGTCATATTATTATTTTTGCTAGGAGAAATAATATGTGAAGCATTAAAGACGTTTTCGTGAACTACTAGTAATAGAGATTTGAGCGCTACCCATCGCCTGCCTCGGCGGTTCGTGGTGTTCCCGCCGCGCGCGTATCCTTCATTGCATTCATTCCTCATAAAGTTTGTTGACACTTAACAAAATTCGCCAGGTGGATGATAATGTTGTAGGTACAGTTAGATGTTCCGGCGTAGCGTATGCGAATGTGGACTGTATTGCGTTCTTAGAGAGCTGACATTCGAGCGCACTACGGAGTTTTATTAAGGTGCGCGACAGGTGGTGGCGGTCAGTGGCGCGTGACTCCTCGACCTTATATGTTTGTGTTTGTACTGTAGCTACGGTGCACTCAGAGTAACATGCCAGGGAAGTCTGACTTGTGTGTGGTGAAATTGTTACTACCAAATATGTAAACACATCAGAAATAGATTAGTCAAAAATTAGAAGTAGAGTAAATGTTTATGTCATATTGAACATTAAGACATTACGCTGCGTCCTCGCTCTGTTTCATGACTTTATTGACTTGAAATGACTCGTAAAAAATGTTTTCGCGGACGTGACCCTAATACCAATATTTCCGTCATATTGTAATTTTTACGTTTGATTCGTGTATCGTATTGCCGTTCGTTTTCCTCCCTCGGCCTCTCGCGTTCACACCGACGCCGTTTCGAGTGCAGGCAGTCTCACTGAACACTCAACTTTCACCCAGGTTTACCCCGGTAGCTGGCTAGTTATTACGTTTGTTGCTATTCACAAGTGCATTGAATTAATGTTATAGGTAAAATATGTACTAATAAAACAACCTATTCCAATTTAACGAAAAATAAGAAAACATTAGAGAATTTTTGAATACATTTTAGCCGTTGCTTTTGGCATAGAGACAATTATATCTTTGTCTTAAGATTTTGAGAGGCACAGTGGCTGACCGCTGGCCGTCACCGCCACGCCGATGGTGCAGTGTAATGGTGTCGTCCTCGCCGTTCGTGTCAGACTGGATCACGGAGTCCCGCGGGCAGTGCCGAGCAGTGCCGAGCGGTGCTGCGGACCGTTACGCCCGTGTCTAACGTAGAACTCACTTTCAAATACCTCACATACAGAAAATCCATATTCGAGATGTTAACTTTCACAAAGTGTATGTTCGACAATCCGTCGAACCCGCCCGCACAGCTTCGTTCATATATTTTATCGAAATTTATACAATGGTATTGGCAGACTCAAAAAATAAACTATAAGCCACAACTGGAAAGTGTAATCTTTAAATATATAGGTAAAAGTGTATCGAATGCCACAAAGTAAAATCACTGCCATAAACAGTGATAATATTGAAAATTTTGTATATAGTACTTCTGTATATGTATAAACATCATTGTTTCTACTCTAATCATAAATTCTTTTAGCCATGTCAAACATAACAATAACATGGCCACGTCAGTCGCTGCTCGTTAGCGAGCAGCCTGGACCGACGGCGAGCACCGAGTCAACAAGAGTTCCTTATATCGGGGCATATTCTTTATTGTTTATAAAACGTTGCCAATACCGAATGATGTACAAATCTCAGCGGCTCGGTACATCGTTAGTGAAATACCAAGTTTTGTAACGTCCCCTTGAACAGAAAGTCCTTTGCTCATTAACCTTTATTTTTATTGTCATCGTTGAGTGTTGACTACTCGAGGCGCACTCTGTTCGTAATGTTACGTTACACGTATTTAAAGAACAAAACGAATTAACTAAAGCTGAGGTTCCTAGAATCTTGCAGCCATATCTTTTACCTGTAAAACTATAATCGTATCCCGAACTAATGCACAATGCGTGATTTTGAACATTATTAAGTTTCTAATCTAGCGTATTCGTTCAAAACGGCACTTGACCGACAGTAACAACAATTTTAGTAAGAGTCCGTGCGCCGCCGTAGACCGCCGGGTGGGCAGCGATGTGCAATAATTGTGCTTTTAGATTACGGTTAAGTTTGTTGCAGCTTAAAATTTAACGAGAAAATACGACACTTTTTAACTAGGACATCGGAGGAGGAAGAAGAGGGTAAGATTGTTTATGTTTTGTTCTATCTGTTGAAGAGTGTAACAGGTCGACATAGCGATGTAGCGGATGGACCTCGCCGGCGTCGGTGTGGTCGCGCTGTAGACACAGTCCTATGTATTATAACATGGCAAGCATTTCTTACACGCCTGTTTTTCTAATAATCAAATGAATGCTTCGGCCATATATTGCCGTTGCTTTTTTTGATAGCAGACCCGGTGAGCAACCAAAATGCATGATTGAATTTGTAATTGTGTTCTATGTATTTCATACGAATGCATGTGGTTTTTGTTAAAGAACCGTTACAGACGTAAGTTTCTGATGAAGTATTTAAAAGTTATTCCACTTAATGAACGAGCATTTTTATCCGTGCAACTATCACAGTTTTTATTTACTCATCTCTTTTGACTTATGTGGGTTTGCTGCTGTGTTTATATAATACTATGGGAACTGAAAACTAGGCTGTATTACAAGAAAACCATGTAAATATATGTTATGTGTATTCAATATATAAAAAGACAGTCACAGTATAGCCGAATAATAAAATAAGTAAAAGTTAAGATGACGCTGGCAGGTGGGTTCCGCCTCCTTGACCGGTGCGATATGCTGTAGGATGACCCAGTCACTTGTTGCTTGTGTACAAAACATTTGTGGCAATTTTTCTTTGCTTTTCTCTTTTTGTTTTCTACTAATTTTTTTCCAAACCCGGGCTCGACTGATGAGAAAGCTTTATTGAATTAAGTTCGCCCGTTATAAGAGAGGAGAGGCTAGATGAGAGATGTGAGCGAGCCAGTAGACGGCTGCATTTCGTACATCGTCACGGCCGCGACCTCGAGTGATGCGGCCTGTCAAATGCGTTAGCGCTTAAAATATTTAAATTTAATTGCACAATTAAATAGTTTTAGTTGACTAAAGAAAATGTTTACTACCCGACGTAGTTGAATGTAATGAGGAGAGTATCGTTGCCATTACTAATACCGTACTGTTAACAAAAAGAAACCACTTCTTGAAAACTTAACTCGACTGCCTGTAACAGATAGATCAATACTCTTAGTGGTGGTCGTCTATTGGTTCTGTTTGTCTCATGTCTCGTAGTTGTCCTTGTTCGACTGACGGTTTGTGCCACGAGGGCGCCCCACCGTTGGAATCATTAATAATTTTGCTCTCAATTGTGTACCGTATTAACACGTGATTTGAGTTACGTCATCTTTGACGATTTGTTAAGTCGAACCGATACCTCGATGCGTACACAACTTATGCACACATCTTTAATTATAAGTTCTTTGCTTGATAACAATTCACACTCTGCAGTGCATAACATTGTATGAAAATTATTAGATTTAATGGGGTAACAATAATGTTCTACAACAAACTGATTTATTAAACCGGTGCGGTGCGGTGCGGTGCGGTGCCGCCCGGCTCGCGGCCGGAGGTAGCGGCGCAAATTAGAGACGGTGGCCGTTACTCCGTATTGTTCGACTCACAAAATAAGCTCCAGCAGAAGCCAAACTCGAAGGAGAAAGACTCGTATTATAAAATAACTTACGTACAATAATTTAGTCAGGATGCTGTAAGTCTAACGGTCGGTCCCACTCACAACATTGTAACGTACTAATAAACATAAGTATACTTTGTATCGATACATGTGGGGAACATTTCCGTATATAGCCTTATAAAATATATCGCCTGAGAGAAATCTCATAATTTTGTGCCTTGTACCATCCGTCGAGTTTCTCTTACCTGCTATTGTTGTAGTGGCCTCAGAAATCAGACAGACATCTTTGTTTCCCACAGTGCCATTAGTGCAAAGTGGTTACGAGAGCACGGCCGTGTCGCCCGCTGTTTGCTGTCTCGATAGCATCTACATTATAGTTTAATACGATTTTGACGGTTGCTTATAATCTCAAAGTGACATGTCAATGTAAACGCATAATATAAAATAACGGCGCCTAACTACTTTGGATAAAAACAAATGGCTAACCGATTTTTTTTTAATATTTATGCAGTAGTCACTTTTACCAAAGCTCATTCTCGATGTCTCCGACGAGCCCGTCACTGTTTATTAAAAACATTGTTCATCGATTTTCATCATCATTCGTCATGATAGACAGACAGAGACGGCAATGACGCGCGCCCGAGTCCAGTGTAATAAAGTTGTATAGAGCAGTACCGCTGCTAGTTTAAAGACTTTTAACATATCCGTTAAGTGATGACTCAGAGCGATGTTTATTTGTGTGGGCAAAACAAGGCCACTGGTCATACGTGAGGTGTCTGCGCACCTATAGTTTGCTTAGTTTTCACTTCTTTCTTTTTATTATTTTAACATTTGTTATATGTTTTTAGTATTCAAAATGTTTTAATGCCCTATTAAATCTATTTTGTGTAATCCCTCGCTACTCGTGTATTAATATTCTTCTACATAATGTACTGTACACACTATACAAGACTAAAATTTATATCAATCCCTCAAGGCTTAGGCCTCGCAGGGGTCCCGCTACGAGACTGGAGATAAAGTGAGCCCTCGCAATTTGACCAGTCCTTAGATAGATTCTACCGCCTGAAGTCAGCTACGCAACGTAGGTATCGTTTCAGTGTACTCATTTATTTACATTACTCATACTTCATCCTTTAAATCAGAAATGTGGACGACAACATTTAACGATACGAGTACGGAACCCAAAGATTTATCGCCACGCAAGGTTGTAAACAAAATTCCAGCTGCACTGTATTTCTTAAATTGAGGAAGAGTAGTCTTTACAGCTTAAACGATACAACATACTCTCTGTGGGAGATTTAATTTATTTAACCGATTAGACCTTCCCTATTGATGATAACAGTTGTATGCCTTCAAAGCGTAACGTAAAACTGTCATTTCAAAGGTTTATCGAGAAATTATTGTGTTCTTTATTTATACAAAGCAGTTAATGACGCAACATGAAGTTTATTTACATTGTATAAACATAACAATAATGGTAGTGCGAGATGTAAATATTGATTATAAAGTAAAGCGAACCAGTCAGCTGAAAAATGTTTCACTATAAAAAAATAAATAAGATACGGTGTTTTAGCTAAAAAGGAAAATATAGTATTTAACGTTTCTTTTAACATCAATAACAAGAGACACTGACCCAATACTGTGTACGAAATTAGAAAATAAACATCATATACAGTATGTATAAGATACAAATGGTATACAGTTTTTCAATGTTGAGTAAAATCCTGACGCAATTCTTCAAGGTCAGTTAAATGTAACTAAAAATCCTACAACAATGCCAAAATAATTTTAAAACTCCTTTTTGCGTAGTGAGTTTTTCATCTTATGTGCGGTCGTTTGCGTCAGTGTTCATTCGATAACTTTTAATTGTGGGACGTCGAAATAAGAAGTAACGGTCGCCAACTATAACCGCACCTTACCGCTCGCCTGCCGGAGCCCGAACGGACACAAAGCTAAGCTACGGACTTCCCGGTACTGCACGCCGGCGTTGGAGTACGGGGTATACCGGGCGCTGAGTCAGAGCGTGACGTCACGTCGCAGGTACGCGCCGCCTTCCCACTCCTTGCGAGCGAATACCACGCCTCAGCCCCACCACCATAAGTCAACACTACCTCAAGTAGCTTTTTAATTTTAATGCCTGTGAACTAACTTAATATTTATATAAAATATTAAGTTAGTTCTTATGATTTACTTACTTGCTCATGATTTTACAGCGTAAATGTGAAAAATAACTTGATTTTTATCACGTTTCTATTGGTATCTACCTACATAGCGAAATATCAAAACGGAATCTATGATCACTGAAATTACCCAGAAACATGTTCCGAGTTTGAGCAGCGATATATTATATAATATGGCAATACTAGCACGGGGGAGCACGGGTAATCCGGTGACACGGAGTATGGTACGGAGCAATCGAATCGAGTCGAATTAAGTCTGCAAGCGAATGGTTGGTTTTCTTTCCCTTGTAATCGAAGAAATTATAAAAGAACTAAAATATTATTTACCTTTTTGACGATACGATAACATTTTTTTAAATAACATATATTTTTTAGTATTTTATTAAACTCTCAGACGCATTATTTTTAAAGATACAAGTCGAGTCAATGTCTTTATTTATCAAATAGGCGCATAAACGAGCTCCCCATCTAGCTCCTTGTGAAATCAGAACAGTATCTATTATCCTATACTGTAATTGTAGGCGATGTGATATCTGTGACGCAATCGTTTGCGTCGACCTAAAGCCATGTAAATGTTATTGAATATCTGTGCGTAGTAAGGCCGACTTAAATGTTTATTTATATGCCTTTTTTACATAGTTTAGTATTTTACTGAAATACGTAATTAATATATAAAATGGAACCAAAACTTAAAAATTATAAGCCGTCTAATTTGTGGGAACAATCGTAGTTACTTCTGCGTTGGATTTTATTATAACTGCAAGCATGAGTGTCCCGCGCTCGCTCCGTCATGTGTTACTTACAGAGTAGGCACACGCCGTACATTCTCGTCTTAGTAGTAGTAGGAGGAGCCTTAGGCACAGTAACTGTGAAACAATATGAAGGGTGTTTCATTGTTATGAATATTAAAAAGACACGCTGTCTAACTGCATCTTTTTATAGCATTTTTCTACAGGTAATTAGTAACAATGTCTTTTTTTTAATTCAGTGTAAAAAAGACTTCACGTCTCTCTTTCCCTTTTAATATATTTAATTTAAATCTTAAAAATATACAACTAATTCACATTTCTAAACAGATTTTCAATTTTTAGAGACCGAGATTTTTTATTGAAATACTATACAGGGTTGTGAATGTAATAATCTGGCTTAATTTTTAAGACAGGTACTAATATCGTAGTGTAAATTTGACTTCAATTGGCCGGCTAAAAAAAAGCGCGGGGGAACCGTAGTAGGTAGGTAGTACCGATACGTTGAAAGAATGCGGGTGGCGAAGTAGTGGCGCCCGGGCGTTGTCATTTTAGGTACTTCTTACAAAATACAGAGTAATAAATAAACGAGGGAGCAAACATTTTTTTCGTGTTATTTATCAAGATTTGTAAAAGTCGTAGAACAAATGTTGGTAATGATGGAGAGAGGCTGTCTGCAAGAGGTTATGCGCTTATTTCAATTACTCTGTATATTTTTTATATCCTTGAGAGATGCTTTCTTGTAAAACGACAACCGACGAATGAGCCCACCGCTGAGCTGCTCGCCGGTTTTATACTTTTGTGATTTATACATCTCACGCCTGTAGTCCCCGAAGGGGTAGGCAGAGGTGCAACTAGTGCACCCATATGTATATATATATGTGTGTGTGTGTATACACACATATATATATACATGTATATGTTTGGAGACGATGGCTGCGTATGACGGCTCCAGCCGTGCGTCCAACCGACGGTATAGATGTATGATCGTCGGATAAGCCGGCCTACACTAATTACATTAGATGCGGCGGCCGGCGTTGCTCGCGTGCCCTTTATGGAAATAACTCAGGTTTTAAGTATATTGGGATAAAAAGAAATAATTTTACACAACAGAGACAGATATATGTACAGGCACACACCCTAAGGAACACCGACTTATTCATCAGCTGTCGTGTTCGGTGTTCATTCATTTAATTTAAAAGATTAGCAGCTACCGGATGTAACTATAACTAAACTTTATGGGATATTTGAGCCAAGTATGGATACAGAATCGAATCGAATACCGACTCGTGTCGAGACGTGTATCTACATACGAGACAGAATCTTAGTTAAGTCGT
Organism: Papilio aristodemus; assembly: GCA_016277805.2. Taxonomy (NCBI): domain Eukaryota; kingdom Metazoa; phylum Arthropoda; class Insecta; order Lepidoptera; family Papilionidae; genus Papilio; species Papilio aristodemus. The sequence continues at coordinate 7,902,045 of JAABKM020000023.1, read as the reverse complement.
TTTACTTTCCTCTGTTTTGAAAACTGGATGATGACCATGGGATTCTATCCATATCTTATATTCTTCTATTTAAAAAATATGTCTTAAAAAATTTAAAGTAGAGCAATCATTTCAAATAGTTGCTTCGTATCAAGTCCAGCTTAACATTTATGATTTATGTATTTATTCAGTTCTTTGCGCACAAGTCATTGGACCGTCACGCTAATGCGATTGTGAAATTTAAATGAACAGTGTGCAGCCATAACACGCATGTTAGTTTCATTGCGCCCTGCACACTGTGCACTGTGCCCTGCGCCCTGCGCTACGATTCTACGTCTGCAGTCTACACGCACGTATTTATTTGTTCTGCATACAGTAAGTAGATCGATTTGTTTTTATAAAGATGACGGCTACACTCGTAACTTCAAACACTGTTCTTATAGTCTCATACAAATATCCTCATCTTCTATCCGCAGATAATAACCCTAATGAAATTCTGTAATCACAGTCGTGGCAAATGTGTTAGAATTAGGTTTTTATAATAGTAGTTATTGAACTATTCGTTAGTAATTTAGAAGCGACTGGCCAGACTATGACTTTGGCAGCGGGGCAGACAGCGACAGTATTTCGCACCCTGCACGGTCACGCCGCCTGGCGCCGCTCGCGGTCGCGTGCGCTCCGTTGGGTAAACAAACGGGCTACGGTTTTTTGCTGCATTCCTTCTGATCACTTTTGCATTTAAACACCGCACCGCTAACGAAAGTAATAAAGTTTTTGCATTAGGATATACTGTTAACCTCAATCAGTAGATAATTGCGGTGGTGCCGATAAATTGAAACAGTAACACGTTTTAATTAATTGAAATATCATCTATTTATTTAAGACATCGACGAATGAAGTTCAAATTTGACTTATTATCTCCCTAGGCAATTCGTAAACAATCTGTGTCGGGCGGTCGGCGACGGTAATATGACTGCTGGCCCATTAAGAGCCCGTGCAGTTTCGGTGCTTAGTAAGGCGAAACGTCTTACTAAGCACTGAAGCTTACGTCACGCTACTGTTCCGGCCGCAACAATGCGGAGCGATTACAACATATGAACACTAAGCGTTCAATTTATTTATCTGATATGTAAATAGATAAACTTAATAATATCATGACAATTACACCTAATGTTTAGTGTTCGGAGAATTGGATTGGCAGAATAATATTTTATTTCCGCATGTAAACGAGGCGCTCATGTTAGACTGACGGTCGCCGCAGGTCGCGACCAGCATTACAATAAACATACCGACATACGCATTTCCCTGTTCATGTGGCGGAGAACGGTACACGATGGACTACAAGTCCCCGTGATAGTTATAAAATAATCAATCACTTAAAGAAGAAATTATTTGATTGTTTACATTTTGTACGAAGATATTTTTAGCGGGAAGAAATTTGCGCAAGCGTTTGTCATGACGGCCGTCAAATTTAGTTTACATGTCCGTTACTTAATAATTATTAGTTTAAATATGTCGCGTTGTTATGACAACAAGACAATGCAGCTGCTATTGTTTAACACAGCGCAACTAGCACGAGCGCCTCCTTAATAAACACACATAGGTTTAGGTACTTCACCGATGATGTGCTCGCCGGTTACAACGCCTCGATCTCCCAACCGGATTCATGGAAGGAATAGAAGTACTCGCATAGTATTCTCGTAGAATTTGTTGCGCCTTCTTGTAATTCTTTCTAATATCGCTGAGGTTAACAGTTTTGGTTACCTATCTATGAGGGAGACGTTTGATGCATGAGGATACTGTGTAATAAACAAAGTGCCTAAGTGTGCCTTCCAATAATATATCTTTAGCGCTTCAAGTTGCTCGTAGGTAACTTCTATCATATTCTCAATGCATTTCAAAAGCTTTCTATGAACAATTGTAAGCGGCAGCTGTCCGCTAACTCGGCGTGACTCAACGCCAGTGCCAGTGGCGGTCCGGTTACATAATCCATTGGTGTCATATGACTGGTTAATCGGTATAAAAATGTTGCTGGTTTTACGCCTAAAAGCCATTACTATTTAAAATTTTATGAACAAAAACAAACATGCAGGGCGTTTTTTATTCCATGATTATTTTATAATAACACGCCCGAGCATGATTATACTTGTCATCTGTTGACTGTATTGTTTCAAAAGGAAACTGTTT
>JAABKM020000023.1:7823070-7835503 GCA_016277805.2 Papilio aristodemus | reverse complement strand
GGGTGGCCCAAATATGATTTAATATTGCACGACTAACATGCGTAAGCCGCAATAAGAATGAACAACTCTTCACTACACTCGTTGATACATGTCAATTATACAAATTATAGTATAATTTAAATCGTTAACAGGATTTATCTTCTATATTATACGCGTCTCTGCAATCAGGACTTACATACCTTATATATACTATATTCCAGAAAGATTCAAATTGTTTGCCATTGAGCTCGTACTATCCTGGAAGATTTAATATATTAGTTGTAGTGTATCTATTCAGTAGATACGAACATTATTACATATACACCAGTAGAGGGTGTAGCTATCACAGAGTCAGTCTTGCCTGCGACTGCGCTCGGAGCTGTGTGTAGTGGGGAGTCAGTGAATCATATTTAAATACGCCTATGAAACTAACTCCACTAACCCTGATGAAGGACCTTCGAAAGGTCTGAAACTTGTCGGTACTTTTTATGTACTTGTTGTAGTTATTGTCTCAAGAGAGTTTAAATAATTTTACATATATGTTTAGTGCAGTGCCTCTGGATGCGAACAACATCGGTCAAGAGTCGTTGCGATCCTATATTTGTGGATATTTCCATTATAGGGGCAACTTGTTCGGAATAACTGTTCAACTAACGCTTACTGCGGAACAATTCGAGTGCCGGGTATCGCTGCGGCTAATAAGCATTAGACATTTGTTCCTTTTTATTCCTTAAAAGTGTCGGACGTCGGCAATCGTCAATGTTCTAGACAGCTGATCGCTTTACTCCGCATTCGTTTGTTTAATGATCATTTCTTTTGTCACAGTCTTCATTAGTCCCTGCTAAGGTGGAGAAGGATAGGATATTGGATGTCTGAGATTACTGAGTCCCAGATGTCACCTAAAAAAGAAATATTGTTTGTATAAAGCCAATTAACAATGACCTGTGTTGCTATCAGCACGAGACTGTATTTAATAAAAACAGATGGGCTGTCAACTATATAATTGATAGATGTTTCTATTGGTTATGCTTTTTGGTAATTCTCATATTCTTTTTGCAAAGGATCGGTATGATAGTTAGCAATCCTTGCGGAGGGTCAATGGTAGTCGTTTGTTAACAAGGTTTGTCCTCCTCTCCCATACACAATGTTTGAAAAGCTCTACGAGATGTGATTTGCGAAGAGTGTCCGTAGAGATTTGAATTCACAAGGTTGTAGTACTTCCTCAGAGGATGTGGTTTTTCACAAGTATATACTTACCCTACCGCTGGTCGTCTGGTCTCCTCTGACGAGGGAATCCCGTCTTGTTGAAATTTATGTATTTACTTGTTGGTATATATATTTATTTGTTAATATGTTATAATATTTATCATTTGATTAATATATATTTGAATAATGTATTTATTTTATTTATTATATGTACTTATAACCAACTAGACGGAGAAAAAATATTTAATGACATAAATAATGATAGCTTTACACTTTGTTCTGATCATCTTGTCCATAGTTTGTATTTTATTGTACATTTCTTGAAGATTGTGCGAACTGAAGTATTCTTCTAAATACGTTATTAGCCTGGAGTTCGGAATTTATGCCCAATATGGCGTTCGGCTCGCCAACTATCATCACATCATGGGATGGAAAACATACGGCCAAATATGGTTGCACTAGTTGCGCCTCTACCTACCCCTCCGGGGAGTACAATACAGGCGTGAGGTTTTTTTGTAGTGACATAGTACGGGGTAGAAATGGCACGGGGTATAAGAAGAAACGAGACGGTTGTATTTTATTGTGGATATTTTATTAACATTATCATCATGCATCAAATTTATGTGCTAACTCATTTACACTTATAACTAACTATACATAGAAAAATAACTTAACTAGTGGGCAGAAAATACAGTAGTTTGTTAAATTAATCGACTAAAATTATAATTAGCAAATCGGACTTTAATTGAGTAAATCTAAGAAGCAAATATAACACAAAGAATGACGAAAAGTAAAGTTTGTAACAAATGGCGACCTGGCGGCCGACCCGATTTTCCGTGCCGGTCGACTCTAAAACATTGTTAACGATTCGAATCGAAAAACTAAGGACTCCACTTTTATAAAAATGACATATTGAACCACTGGCAACATGTCCCCGCTGCCGCCGCCGGCACCGCCCTCCTATACCGAATTCACTAACCTTCTCATTGCTCTCGCGCAAATAATTTCTCTTTTTCCTATCTAGCGACACCAAAAACAATATTGCAAATGGGTCGTGAGGGTGTGCGTTTTTTTGGGTCGTACATATGTATCGTATATACAAGTTTCCGAGCAATCTACTCGACGCGGCCTCAAGGCCTACAGCCGGCCCGCGCCGACCGGCGCCGATCGGGAATCATTAAAAATGAAGTTAATGTTACTAAGACTAGGATCGATTAAAATAATTTCATTAACAATCATTTTCTCAAGGTGCTGTTAAAATTTACATTGGAAAATTTAAGTACATTATTAATTAGACTTTGATTTTTTAACAACATCAATTCGACTAAAATTATTTTAAAAAATTTCGAGCATCTTTTTACATGCTTGCTCACACATCCCGCGCACCGCCCGGTAACTTCCTTTCACAGTTCGATCACATCATTCCCCGGTCAGTCCCGAGTTCCGACACGTCCCGAGAGCGCCCGCGCGCCGTCGCCTGGTCCTTCCATTAACTACTACACGTTTAATTAAAAATTATATTATTTATATTACAATAAAATTTGTAACCTACCGAACGAAATTTCCTAAAAAGGAAAATGGAAGTTCTCGGCCGCGAGGCCTGCGCACCGACTTAATTTATAAATATTTTAATGTTTGATAAACAATCAACAATTTATATCAATTTTAGGACAATCTTTAATAAAATTGATTTAAATAAAATAGAAAGCCGGATGCGCGGACCCGGTGCGGCCATACACTCCGGCGACAGAAAAATAAATAAGTTAAAACTATAGTTATATTTACAAAAGCATTAGAGAAAGTGCTGAAACAAAGAGCCGCTGAGAAATCCTCCTACCTAATATAAGATACTATTAAAACTTCACTTTTATATGTATACATAATATATATATACATATATAATGATAAATCACATGAAACGGGCACTGGTTCGTTCAAGGAGCCGGACTTGAGATCGTCAATATATAGTATATATGTATATATAGACTTTGTAATCATTTAACGCACCGCCGGTCGTTTATTTTTAAACCTGTATTTCGGTTGGATTGGTCTAATATATATTTTATATAGAAAACTTTATAAAGTGTATGATTTATACGCTCGTCCGTTTGTATCCTCGGTCCCACGTCTTAGCACCCATCATACTCGACACGACAACTCCGAGCCTTCACTAACCCTTTTCAGTTTATCGACGGAATGAGCGGCCCGCCGCACTCGTCTGATATCATTACGAAGCCTTACGTCCTAATAAATTGATATATTTCACTTTTAAATATAAAAATATTGCATATGATAACATCGGGGAATTTCCTAGTGTCGTACGCGGGCCGTTCATTCCGTAAACTATCATGGACGTTCGCTCCCCGCCCGCCGCCGAGCGCGTCGCGTGCCGCACCTCACCTCCGTGGCGTCTATTGTTGTTGTGAAGTGAACGTGCTGCGGCTCAACGAGCTCGTTCTATCTTCTATCTAGTTAAAAGTATTATGATTCATTAACATTGGACCACAAATCGTAATTAATTATTTATAATATTTATTCAGGTAACAAAAACTAGAGGTCTCGCGGCGACGTCGTGTGTATATTGTAACACGTGCGGTAACGATCCGGCAACTCGTTTCACAATTTCCTGATATGCAGAGAGACGCAGCTTGTATATGAATATTTGGTAAATAATAATTTATCTTCTGTTTGATATGTCGGCGCGATCCCCGCGAGACCTCGACCCACAGGCTTCCTATCGTACAATTAAAAAGAAATAAACTAGAACACGTCCTCTTCAACAGCTCACTTATAGTAAACATCTATTCATTATTATTTAACACAATAAACGCACAAAAATTCATTCCTTAATTATTAATTCTTCAGTTTTCTAACAAAAAGTTGGCAGTAGGTTTCAGTTCACGAGTAGGATCATAACGAAATTCCACGATCGGAGAACCCTAAAATAATATCATTCAAAATTCGGTTTCGACGAGACGAAGACTGTTTGTAACGCAGACAACCGACCGGGAGGCGCTCCTCGCGGCTGGACGTAACTTTCTTTTGATTGTACTTTTGACTCTGTTTTTGGCGTCTCTTTTCCACAGCTACAAATGAGGAAACGCGAAAGAGACGCAAAGTAAGAGAGAGTATTCAAAGTGCGCCTCCTGGTGCTGCCGAGTGCGGTAACAGTAAGTGACGGAGATAAAGAGTGAGGTTGTCAACAGTAACAAGGTGTATATGGAAATGGCTATAAAAGCACCGTATATAAGAAGTAGTAATACATAATATGTTTGACATAGCGGTATTTCATATGCGATACGATTGTTACGATAATATAAACATTTGACATAAATATTTCTTTCTATAAACTCTTATTTAGACTATAATATCGTACTTATTGCAAATCGTAAAAACTGTATTTATTATTCGAATAAATTGTATATTAATAATATGTATTATTTTTGCGTAGTTTTGAGGTAGGAAGTTCTGATTTCGATCAGACGACAGTCGACCGAGGATGTGTCTATCGACAATAAATATGTAATATATTTATAGAAATTTCATTACAAACATTTAAAAATTCGTTTTAACATTATACATACAAAATTCACTCCGTCCCCATATAACATCTAGCAAATTTAGTATTCCATTCTGAAATTCCCCTAAAAATAGGTATATATATAAACATTTGAGCAATCAATTTCGTCTCTCCTATTTTTGTATAAATATTAAATTCCATAAAGATTATAATAGTACTTATTGAGAGTAACATTTATCTTGTCAAGGACATTAGAAGCGATCGGAAAACGTAATGCATGACGATTTCGAAGATAGACAAACAAGATTACAAAGTAGTTAGTGAAAAACGTAATGTAATAAAGAGCGGAACATGACACGACTCTAGAATTAGTTACGTATGACAAAAGTCCCGTCCACGATCCGAGATTCGCACCGACAGAGTCCTGAGCCGACAGGGCGCGTGGCGCGCGGTGTGCGGCTCTCGCTCGGCTCGCAGCCTACGCCAGCGAGCAATCGATCTCGACAATGTCCTTGGGCACGTCAACGAACTGGTAGACCAGCCGCTGGCCGTCCACCTTGGCCAGGATGCCGCGTTGGTAGTAGTAGCGCAGCGCGCGGCCCATGGTCTCGTAGTTCATGTCCGGTTTGTTCTTGTGCAGGCCCCACAGGCGAGATACCGCTTTCGAGTCCACCAGCTTGAACACGCCCTTCTCGCGATTCGTCCACTTGATGTATCGCGGGCAGTACTCTCGGTCCTGGAGCAGCTTCAAGAGGAATTCCCACAGGTACGTAGTGGAGCCCTCCCGGCTTTTACGCTTGACGCCGGGCGTCGGCGGTGCGTCGCTCCGCGGCCTCTTCTTAGGCTTGAGTTTATTGTGGTGGTGATGTCGCTGATAGTCCCCGAAGTCGAACACGGAGTAGGGCAGGTCGTCGTGTGGGAGCGGCGGCGGCGCGGGCGCAGCGAAGTGGTGTGCGCCGCCGCCTCCGCCGCCGTACCCGTACCCATATGCGTCGCGCTCGTTCACGGCGCCCACTGGAAGTGAAAACGGTTTATGTTATTCTACAGTTATTGGAGATAAATTATAGTGAAGCATTTCGCTATTCGAGCGTAATGCACTGCGATTTGAACAATGGCCCAATTTAAGACGGCTCAGTGAAGGCGCCGCGACATCGTGTTACACAAACGAGTCCCGCTAAACAATCGTGGGACCCGCGCGACTCACAGCGGCGCTGATGGGAGACGCTCAATACAATCTATATTTTAAAACTAAACCTCACGTATTTTGTAAATAAGATTTGGCAAACTGCTATCGCTGCGGCAACACCGTCCTTGTTCGTGGCCCTAGCAGCGACTAGTTATACTCGTGTAACGCGAGGCAAAATATCACAAAATTTATTGAATATCTTTATATGTATAATCTTAATTAGTCGTATGAAAATTAGCGAAGTTAAATTGATTAATAGTAATGATATAGTGGCCGTTATAAGTTACGAGTCATGTTGTCGTTCTTATATATATTTAACCGAGAGGCATGACATGGGGAATTTTGCGAAGTCCACATGCTCATACATATTTGGCAATGAGCCACAAAAACTGTTCAAAATGAATCCCCCCCCCCGCGATTTATCCGGTAAAGCCCTACTTCAGGGTTTTTCATTTTAAGCGTTTTTTTAGTATTTGGGGTTGAAATATATCTCGTCCTTTTTTTAGAACTTTTCTACGAATATTAACGAAGATATGAAAAAATATCTATATTCTATAAAAGAGTATTTAATTTTATTTTGAAGTAATAATAATAATGTTTCAGAACATTGCGAGAAAAATAACAAAATTATTGGACAATAAGGTATATATAATAGGATACTGTTCATGTGCAACTTTACGAGATTTTAATGTACTTATAGTTTATTGAAATTATAAAAAAAACTTTGTTTTTTATTTTTCCCCAACATTTTTACTTTTCCGATTGACGAATTATTCGCGAGGATCGTCGGATTGTTCTCGTCTTGTCCGATCCTGCTGATAATCTAAACAATATCCGTTTTGTTTTACACAAATTTTATGCAAGAATTAACATTGACTTTGGTTACGGACAATATGAAAACAAACATAATTTTTGTCTATCACGAGTGTGATACAATAACATTTAGTCGCACGTAACCAACGCGTTACTATTACTACTTTATAGATAAAATACTCACACCGTTGATCTACTTATTTGTGAGCGTAGATCGAGCACGTTCTAGAAGATAGCGGGGACGTGTCGTAACAATTAAATTAACGTCAAGTGAAATGAAACGCAAGTTAAAAATTTACCTAAGCTTTGATAACAACTAGTTGAAACAGATAATGGCGGCTAGATTGCGTCAAGTGACGGCCGCGACTTCGCCTTGACCCCGATGCTTCTGGAGCTCGGTCGCCGCTCGCCCGTACCCGTACACCGCCTCCCTCTCCCTCTCCCATATGTCACGAATTCTTACTGAATTCAAAGAGGTCTTTAATTTTTTAATTAATACCTTAAAAATTGAGACAACGACCAGTTTTAATTTGATCGCTGACTTTTTCTTTAAAAATTTCTCAGCACATAATTGTCGATCTACAAGGAAGTCGCGTCGCGCTTCCTTCTGTCGTTAATTCACTATTCTAACTCCACGAGAGGTACGAAAATGGCCAGGAGGTATTTGTTTTATTCATATTTTAGTCATTACATGACGTCAATGACCGCATTAGTGGACCTGAGTGCTGACCTTTAATAATTTTAGTATTGCGAAAAATTTGATATTATTATTATTGTAACATATTATGTTGAACGTAGAAACGTATCATTCGATTTATTTGTGTATTATATAATGCGTGCGGAGCGGTTTGACTACGCACAACGCATGTATTAATAGTGCGCTGTAAACACCGCGCCATGGACACGGGCCGCCATTTTCTTTCTAATATTATCTAAGTCGCGTATTTTCGCGCGGCTTATCGGCGGTCGTCGACCCCGGCGCACGTGTGTCGCGCTGTTTCCGCACATGTTTAGTCAAATAACATCGTAGCGGACCACTCGATACATTACGGGTACAACACCAGTTCAAGTTATCAAAAACATTAGTTAGATATTAAAACGATTAACTTTGCAGAAAAAACATCAATTTGCCGTCTATTTGTCGGTATAAGACTAATTGGACTAGGGTTGGCAGAGGTAAACAGCTACCGAAAGAAATATCACTTCCACGTTGTGTCGGACGACGGGTCTGCATGTGTGCACTAAACTACGAAACTGTGCAGTTTTCCTCAAGCGCTCACGTCTGTTTCCGCTTGGCAACACTTCATCAAACACTACATCGTATGTACTTCGTATGCGCACTGTAATTTGGAGATTCCTATAATTTTCCGACAGCATGAATCATTTTTGATTCCGCGATTAACACGGAGCGTAATTTTGCACAGAATTGTTTAGCGTCGGAAACAGTACTTCGTCAATACTATGTTACCCAAATACTACGTTTATTGACGAATCGACGCCGGTGAGACAAGGCTCTCGGTGATGGCTATGTTTGTATGAAATTCTATAAAACTTTAGACACGGTAGAGTGCACCTCCCATTGTTGCTCAGCCATCCTACTAATCGAACTAGAAATGGCTTTTTATCAAAGATTTTAGTTACGATAAAGATACAAAGAGTTAAATTTAAGTCAGCGGAGAGCATTGGAGGCGCAAGCGCATCGCGTATGGTGAGGTAACGGTCGGCCGAGTGTTCGCAGTCGTCGGATCTGTTATTTACAATTTAATGAACCGTTCCCTGAACGCGCCACATAAAGTCCCTCGCGCCTGGGAAGACGCTAACAAAACAGAGTAAAAAACTTGCATTTTATGCGCCGCCGTTTCTATTTTTAACCGGCTGGACGCATCCTACTGGTTTCGCTGCTGCAATATCAAGGTTACGCGCCCGCTCCTAGTTCTAGAATGTCGTCTCCGCTCGGCGACTCGGCGGCAGCGAGCGGTTAACGTCGCCGCCGAGCGCGCCAGGACATTGTGGACCTTATCAGACCGTAATAGAGGGAATAGTGCCTCGCTTCTGCTTCGGGATCGTTTTATTCCCGGATGCGAGTGTGCGAACTGCGCTTAGAGGCGGGTGCGGGCGAAAGGGGGTAAGCAGGACCGGTCTCGCCCGCGCATCCCGCACTCGCAATAAATGGGTTACCCCACAAACCTCCTCTGATACAAACTGGGGAGCTGTTTTACTGGCTTTGATAGTGGCCGTTCGGCGCGCACACTGTTCACGCTCGTCGCGCATGCTCCGGCCACATTTATATTCAGGCGTATTGTATCTAACCCTACATATTGAATACAATAACTGAACACGGACCAAGTAAGCGAAGTAACAGAACTCAAAATCAAAGTAAGTTAATTGTTAAAATTTTGTTCAGGACGTTGTCGCTTGCTCCTGATGACTTCCTCGACAATCGCCGGCGCTGTTCGGTGCCGCGGCGTCGTTGTATGATAACGCAAACGAGCGTCGTGACATATTTTTGATACGTCGTCTTTATTGACTTTGTTGAGGCAGTACGTAAGACGATGTGAACTTTCCGCCATCTTCAGGTCGTACCCTTACAATGTGTATTTGCTTTCGACTAAAATAACTTTCTTTTATTGTTTAGGTAATACAGGAAACGTCGTTATCGCGGCGTATCTGTGACGACGCGGTTTGCAAAATATTTTATCGCGATGTACGATGCTGAAGAGATAAGCTATCGGGCAGAACATTTCCTCCAAGCAACCGAAATGTGCACAAATTATGCGAACGACAATACTCTTATCGGACGCGTGATATATTTTTTTGAAACGGAAGAGATATCATAATCAGCGCTGCAAGTGTTACGATACGCGCTCCACTACAAATAATGGAAATGTTTGTTTGTATTTTGCAAAACTTTTACGTTAACTAGCTATTTATTTATCTGTCGTCGTCTATCTGGAGCCATGACTGCGCATGTCTCATGGTGCTTGCATGATCTCCGACCTCACAAGTACGAGATGTTCGCTTTCAATACAGGTGGCTCTACAGCGAGCCGATGTCTAAAAAAGTGTTTTATATACATGGTACCATGTATATAAAACACTTTTTTTTAGAAAACAAACATAGAAAACAAAATATGCCAAATTTCATTTGGAGGATCACACGTCAAGAATGTATTGCATGTCTTTCCTAACTTTTATTTGCAAATTTTTGTTAGAGAACATCGCAGTCGTGATGGGCTCGCGAATGCATTACTATCATAGTTTAATTGTAATTCGAAAACAATGCAATCTTTATTCAGAGTCATATCCTCTCGGTGGGCCGCACAATAGCGCCATCTTCGCATCCTGCTTCACAGGAAGGTGGCAGGCGTGGCCCTGCACCGCACCACGTGTAGGGCTACAATCACTCGGGCCCTTCTCTGACCCGATACGCATTATATTTTAACAAGTTCTGCGGACAACAAGATAAACAATCGATACATTTTCTAAACGTAATTTTAGATGGTATGTTTTTAAACTTTTTACTTTATTAATGAGTCGGTTTTAATTATTGTTGGGTAAAAATTTAGTTTTTATATTATGGTAACCCTAAGGTAGTGTGCGTGTGCGCAGACTGGCGTCGGATGCGGCGCAGGCAATGACCAGGAAATGACGCCGCCGGTTGACCTTCACATAGGCACACACACTAACACACGCGCTCGCCAGCGCTGGCCTGCGCCCGCGCATCCCTTTGCTCCCGGCTTCCGTCACCACGCTGCACGATTTTGCATCGATGCGTCAATTTGCACAAGAATATATTTTTTTTAATAGATGAGTACAATTTATGAATTACAAATATAATTTATATAATATAAAACAAATATTAAAATTCTACGAACAGGATATAATATTATGTAATCTTGTACGTTCGTTGTATTACGATAAGAGGTTTGTATTGTTGTACCCAAACCAAGAGAATGCAAAGTAATGTAACAATTATTTAAGCTATTGTAATTGAACGTTAGAAATTCGTGGGTTTTAGTTATTATCTCGGACTACATGTATATTTACATATCTTGGATAGAGCTGCGCCATATTAAATTTTGAACATTTTTACACAATAATAATATAATTTTTTGTCTGCTTTAATGGTGAAGTATTTTGTTTTTCTTAAGTCATAATGTACGCAGAGATAAAATATAGATATGAACTTTGTGTCAAATCAATTATTGAGATCATTTATAGACCAAAATCGACTCGATGATAGATAGTGCAAACACAAAGGTCTGCAATAAATAAAATCTAAATAATAAAATCTTTCTAATAAGGAAAGGATGGGAGAGGGAAGAGGATATGACAGAAGAGGGAATCAATGGGTAAAGAAATTATCCCTTTTCTATTGATCCATTCCTATGTCCTTTAAAGGTAGGCAACGCATCTGCAACTCTTGTAGATGATGCAGATGTCTATGGGCATCGGTCGCTGTTAAGTGTACTGCTTGCTCGTTTACCACCTTTTAGTATAAAAAAAGTAGCATTTAATATCTAAGGGAAACATCGTGGTAAATATCACCTTGTTTACTTCGTTCGAAATATAAAAATATTGTAATGAAAATGGCGCGCTGAGATTGGCGCGGCAACCGGCGCGGCGTTAAGTAAGGTCAGCGCAGTGCATCTCACGCAAAGCGCACGGATAAAGAGGGCGGCACTCGTAATGGTCTAACGGGCCCTTTTCATAGCTTGTCATACTTCCTAGTAGAATAGAGATACACTGACACGATCATATTTCGATTAAATTATCTGGTAGTCATTATGCGAGGCTTTCAGGGTTAGCTTTGTAACTATATCGAACCGAATTTATTTTCCTTCAAAATTGCAGTCGTAAATAAAATAAACATTTAAATGTGAGCAGTGGGCGGCAACCTGTGAGGCGCGCGGCGACCGACAAATTTCGCTTGTTCGGACCGGTTCCCGCGCTTGCGGTCCACTTTCCTTGCGTAACCTCTGTAATTGTTCTCGTAATGTCTGCGATGCTGTTGCCTTCGCTCGCGTCATTTGTAATGTTTACATAGCTTTTAATTTTCATTTGGATAATAACTTTATTTTGTTTGTAAATTGTTGCCGTCTGATATAATAAGTTATAAACTTGTTTATGTTAACTATTTTTGCATCAACTTTTATAACGTTTTGTTTTTGTAACACAAGTATTCGTGGTTAATGTTTCAGTTGTTCTATAGAATGTAATAAATGACATCAATGATTTAAATATAGTAATTACAGTGACCTGTTCTTAGCTTTACTACGACCGACGAATTGTATAAAGAACACTTAATATGATGAAGCTCACATATAGGGATATGTGAGCAATACAAAATGAAAATACACTTCCCTCATCAATGGCAGGAACGTTTACGTTTATCCCATTAAACAAGTAAAACCAAAACGCTGCGGTCGCGTGAACAAATGCACTTTATGTAAATATCAGCCTTATATCGACCATATTGACATACCTTACAATCGTGTGTTCATCACTACACACTGTACAATGAGTATTTTTACAATTATTTTTGGCTACTTTAGTATATTGTAACAATACGCAGATTGACGCGGTTTATAAATCAAGATGCTTTACAAATTGACGACGTGTGCATCTGTTAAGGAACTTATTAAATTTTTATGGGTACGTTATTTCTTTTCTCTCTTGTAGGAATTTGTCGCTAACTCCTATTTTTTATTTCTGATTTTTGGTCTACAC